>APFE031091920.1:101972-208095 GCA_000404065.3 Pinus taeda | reverse complement strand
ATATATATATATATATTTATATTTTTTTTTTTTGCCTTCATTCCTCACCCTAATCCAAGGTGGACCCACCCCCAACAAGCAAGCTCACCTAAAATTAAAAAAAAATTTGATTTTCTAAACAGCACGAAGCTTTTCCGGAATCGTACGAAAGCGTACGGAAGTGTCATGCTTCTGACACCCGAAGCGTCGTACGAAGCGCGCTTCAGAGGCCTGGAAGCGGCACTTCCGTACCACGCTTCCGAATTTCTAGGAAGCAGCAAAAATTTCGGAAGCGCGCTTCTGACGAAGCTTCCTAGGCGCTTTGTGCAACATTGATTCCATGTGTAGAGCACTTCTTCTAGGATAGCGTTTAGGTGCCATCTCCATTAGGCATCGTAGCAACTAGGTTTAGGGCATTTCTTCTCCTTAGACCTGCGGCTAGGGTTTCTGCCTTCATTTCCATGGCTGCATATTATTACTACTTCATAGGGCAGCATTAGGGCTTCTCCATAGGGCAGCGTTAGGGCTTGCTGTTAGCCCTCCTTCACCATGCTAAATCTCCCTTTCCTCCTGCGTCTAGGGCTTCTTCATTAGGGCAGCGTAGAGCTTAGGGCACTCCCTCTAGATTAGGGCAACGTTATCCCTTAGGATCTCTTCTCCTACTAAAACCCAAAGACATGTAGAGAGGAAGAGATCCCAAGTGTGTTGAAATGACTTGAAGGCCATCTCTATTTATACTAAATCGTTGAGCACAAGTGGGGTTTATTTGGTTGCTGGCCGACCTTGACGAATTGTCCCATAACACATATAAATTCATATCTCGATGAATACTTATCGAAATCAGATGATCTTTAGATCAATCCTACACCTATCGATGAGAGGGATCCAAGAAAAATATCATCTGCCACTAATAAGATGACCCACATGGAGTTTGGCCCTAGTTGCCAATTTTAACAGATTTAATATTCAAAATTTTAATGAATGACATTGCCTCTAAAATTAAAACGATAGTTTGGGAACGTGACACTCTTAAAAACTTTAGTATTAAAACCACAATGTTATTCAAATTATTGAGAGATGTTAGTTTCTGTAGCATCAAATGTGTTCGAGCCACGAAATTTGGTGGAGAGACTAGAATACATGAAATCTCCAAAACCTGAAAATCATTTCTGGAAATTCCACCTAGAAGTGTCTCAATTAGATTATTAGTCAGTTTTGAAATATTTCCTAAGTCTGTCAGTTCATAGACAACTCTAGAAGATAAACTCTACTATTTTTAATTGAGATAAGGTGAGAATCATCTAGAAACTCACATGGATCGACAAAGAATTAATCTAGGCCATCGATTATGTTTTAATCTTGGTTGTTGGTGCTCCAACAGAGGATTATAAGAAGAAGTCGATGGGTAGATGGAGGAAACACCAATGCAGATACTTGGTTGTCCAGACAGTTTGATTTTCTTAGTAGCAGAGGTTTAGCAAAGAAGATAGAGACAGAGAGAGTAGCAGGTGGTAGAGGAGGTCAACAACATTCCAAGAGGAAGTATTTCAGTCCCGGGAATAGGTTGTAAGAGGAAGGCCAAAATCCCCAGAGGTTCTGCACAAGCACTGTGCAGAGGTTGACGCAGAAGGTCAGTGTGTGGCTAGGGAGGCAGTTTCAGGGACGTAAATTATCTGTGGGGTGAGAGAAAATTCTCTCAATAATTTTGCCAATGTTTTTGTCAGATTAGATTGCCAGTAGAGCATCTAGATTATTGTACTTAGAATTGCTGTTGGAGATTAATAATAAAACCCTCATCTGCTGCATTGGTTTTCCCACATTGGGTTTTTCTAGGGACAATTGTCCAAAAATAATTGTCTAAATTCTTGCGTGTGTGCTAAAATTTCTTAGTTTCGAGTATTTTATTTTCCGCAGTATTTTTATGGCAAAAATTGTAGTAGTGATTTATTCATTGTTTGCCGTAGCAAATAAACTGCATAATTAAATTTACAGTTAGGAGAATAATTTTCAGTTATTGCAGTAGATGAAATATTCACAAGAGATTTGTTGGCATGGCTTTGTGTATCCATTTTAAGTTGTAATATTGTTGGAGATTGTAAGTTTGTTGCCTAAAGAAGGGTTGGACTTGGTTTGATGTTCAAGCAATAATTTTTGTTGTAGGATTTCCCTGTATTTGATTGGTAAGTATTAAGCTTAAATCTGTTAGGCATTGCTACCCAATTTCTGTGTACATGCAAATATTTTGGTAGTGGCACTTTGGAAATGATAATTACCTTAGCATTGCCTCGTTGAAAAGTTCCAAGTGTTTATCACCTCCCCTATTACCTATGGAATGCATGCTTAAATGCGCTGAAACTTTTTTTCCTTCCTTAGAATTGCTTGGAGTGGATCGAGCCACCTTGAGGATGTACTGACTTGGGATATCTGTTTTCTTAGGCATTTTCACCTTGTTTGGAGTAGGATAGAGCTGATTTAAATGGATTCATCCATTGAAACCTCTTGAACTTCTAAAACCCCATGCTATACCGAGTTGATTTGGGTGTGGTGTGAAGGGGTTTCAAGGGTGTTGTTGATGGTTACAGCTCTAACAGGTATTTCTGCAAAAGCAAAGTGTCCAAGTTGCAGGAATGGCCATTAAATGTCTCTTAGACTTAGGGGTTTAATCAATTAATAAAGTGAATGTATTTTTATAAAATGAGTTTAATTTAATAAAGTGCCTAAGTTTGGGTACTAGTGATTTAAGTAGAATTATAGATCATTTATCTCAACTCAAGATGAGATTTAATTTTGACTGTTGAGATTAGGGATTTGACCCAACTCAAAATTATAAAAGAAAATCAAGTGAAAGAGAGGACACAATCAATTATTATCTCAAGAAGGATTTTGAGAAAGGGAGAAAATCAAAAGGACTTTTTGATTTTCCGAGCAAGGAGAAGAATTGTAGTAGCAACAAAGGAGAGGGAAACAATTAATTTGTAAGCTGTATAGACAGTACGGTTTAGAAGAGGTGATTCGGGATAGATTTCCAAGAGCTGGAAATTTAGGTTTGTTGCGTTTCGTTTGTATTTTTTTTCTCAAAGCCATTTTCCTAATATGGGAGCTATTGTAAGTTCAAAAGTTATTAGAATGATGAATTGATGTTGAAGAGTAGAAAAATTGTGCATGCATGAGATTTGCTTCTAATCCCGGTTTTTCTTGTTTTCTTAAGTTTTTCGGCTACTTTATTTGGTTAAAGAATTCTACTAGTGTAAATCTGTATCTGATCTATTTACCTAGGCACTGGTTTTCAGAAATCAACATGGTATTAGAGCTTGGGCTTTTAAGCGAAAAGTAGATCCAAAATTGTTGAGTGCAGATTTATCTTTTTCTGCGGAAAATCAGGGTAGGTCCACTTGAAGAGACCACACCCCCTGGCCAAACTATTTAGAGCCTAACCCCAAGGGCATTGAGGAGAATTGAATCCGTGACCTCCGAATGGCAAGGTGCTTTAGCAACAGGACCTGGACCAATTAAGTTAACCCTCACAGCTATTAACTTAAGTGCAGATTTATCAGATCTGAGGTCTCAACATTAGATCTACAAAGTGCTTGAAGGATTAAGCACAAGACAACCATGGCAGGAAGCAGTCTGAGACTCAGGTTTGAAGACAGACTAAATGGCGCTTCAAATTTCTTGTCTTGGAAGGCAAGAGTCACATTTCTTTTGAAAGAGCATAACTTGTGGGCGAATGTGGAGATGGTCCTTCCAGTGCAAGCAGATCTTGTAGATCAGGTAGCATAAGACAAGAAGGATGTCAGAGCATAGAGGGTGATATTAGATGCTATGAAAGATCACCAGATTCGCATGTGGGAGAGAAGACCACAGACAAGAACCTGTTTGATGTCCTTGTTGGTCTCTTCTAGAGTGACAATCTCAATCGAAAGATTCATTTCACAAATAACACTTGTTCTCCCCATGGAGATACACTTGGACGAATGTCAAACAACTCTTGCAATTGCATTTTTGTAAAAAAATTAAGGTCCTTGTAACCCTTCCAGTTTTAGATTGTTTTGCATATCATTGTTTATATATATATTATAAACATAAATATGCATTCACATAAAACACTGCTAGGCTACCACTACACTTTCACTCATACTTTCAGCAGATAAAATAAATTTGCAAGCACATACACAAATTTTAACACTGATATTTTTGGTCAATATCTGGCCCTAGAAAAACCCACACGGGGAAAACTAGTTTGAAGGAGTTTTTATTGCTTATCTCAGAGAAATAATTACAACATTAAATTACATATCAAAGGACTTATCTCTCTCTTGAAACTTGTGGTAGATTCTGGAAATGCGTGTCACTGTTCTGCTGTTACAACCTCAAAAATTGTGCCACTGTCAGCTCTTCCAGATCTAGAAAACCATGCCACCTTTCTATATATAGAACCTCGGAATTCATGCCACTACCTGAAAATGCCTCCTCGAATTTCGGGCCACAGGTTGCCCTTTTTCTGCCTTGAAAAACGCATTGACACACCAGGAATCTCTCCTCAATTTGCACACTGATAGACCTTTGATTTCTCCTTATTTTTGTGCCAGTCAAACTCACATTAAATGTGCTGAATATCATTGATATCGGCGCTGAGTTGACTGCTGTCTCTTCCTGCAATTAATGCATTGGAAATCTACTCCTAACCCACAAAAGTCATGCTGAGAGAAAGCTTATTGAACCTTGGTCTGTGTGCCTGTGTTCTCCTTGAGAAATGTGCTGAGCCTTCTCTGCTCCAGTTGTTGTAACTTGTTCTCTCCTCTTGCAAATGACTGTCACGGCCCCTTTCTCCTTCAACAAAAATCTCCTCTTCTCAGCCGAAGCTATCATAGTCTCTCCTCTAGAAGCTATCCTCTTCTCCTCCAACTCAACACTTGAAGAATAATGAATGAGCTCTCTTTGCCTTTTCTCCCTTTTTAGTCTTCACAATGAAGTGAAGCCCTAACCCTATGATCAATGGCTGAGATTAGATCTCAATGCTCCTTGGTCAAGGGTGGAGATCTAATCTTCCATTGACCCCCTTTTTATGCCCCCCTTGCATTAATGACTCGCCTAGTCACTTTAATGTTGTTTTTTTACCTTGTACATTTTTCTCATAAATTCACTTTAAAAGCATAAAGTAACTTTAATATGATAAAGTACCATGTACTATTTGAACTTTATAAAGTGACTAAAAGTCACATGACTTTAATAACTCATAAAGTCACTTAATAAAAAGGTGTCTCATGTGTTTTCCTAGGCCAAAGTCGAAAAACACTAGGAAACACCTCCTTGGTACCCTTTTTCTCAAGAATTTTCAGCTCTAATAATTTTGGGGTGCTCATTCTATAAGGGGTCATGGACATTGGTGTAGCTCCTAGTACAAGATCAATTTTGAAATCAATATCCCTCCATTGAAGAGGTCCAATCACTTCATCTAGAAATACTTCACTGAGATCTTGCAATATTGGATAGTTTTAAAATTTGGAACTTTTATCTTACGTTGAATCTTATATACAAATTGCATACAACTGACATCCTTTTATAAAAAGTTTCTTCAGCTATAATTGTAGAGTTGAAATCTCCCTAGTACATTTATAATAGTTCCTAAAAGCTAGTGTACAAATTATTCCTTGCCATAGCCATAAGGAAAATGAATCCTATTATTATTTTTAGATAAAAACAAGTCCTTTGTACAAAGGGAAATGTGGTAGATAACTTAAACACTAAGGAAAAATGTAGTATGGACAAAATTGCTCACGACGAGAAGAGCACAAAAGGAGCAGGAAGAAAGAATTCAAAATGACCAATAAGTGAGAGCATGCTTGCCAAATTATGGGGATGTCTGTGGTCCCAACATGACTTCCTAACTAACTTGAGCAATATTTGGGTGTGAAAAGTGAGTGATATATGGGGGCTTATGTGGCCAAAAGTGATCAACTTAGGCATGAGACCAAAGAAAGTTTCGGGAGACCTTGCAATGCCCTAAGGGTAATCCATTGAGGACCTAAGGCTAGGTTCAGTACCCAAAATTATCTATTCAAACCATAGCAGGGACACTCAAGAGAACAAACTTCATTGCCAAGTTCACCAAAAAAGTGTGCAAGAGTTGTTGTGGTTGTTCTAGGTTAGGCATTTGTAGAGGCAATGTGTGATGCAAAAATTTATACAATAAGCTTTGTCTATGGCTAGTACAGAGTATACGTTCAATACGCTACATTTACCTCCTTGGGAAGAGTAGGGTTCCATTAGAGTGAAAGTGTTGTGATTTGACATGAAGTGTGGTCAAAGCCTTGCAAGCAACGAAACAAACAAAATGTGACAAAAAAATAGAATATAAGTTGACAACAATGACAATTGCAATATGCAAGCTACTCTAGGAAGAGAAGAAGCATTAGTGAAACAAGGATATGCAGATTGAGATGATTGAGGTGTTGCATGAATCACATAAGCAAGAGGTTATAATGCCTTGACATAGGTAGCGAATTGTTCTGTGATAGGGCTAAGTCCATGCAACATGATGACCTACTCACCCTTTATGGCCGTGCATCTTTGAACTATGTATGTGCCATGTGGGTGCATGTAGTCATTGCTACAAAGACAAACGATAATGTAGGCATTAATTGATCTCACAACAATACCAAGAGAGTAATACGATATAAACCATGACATGACAAAAAAACCAAAATAGAAGGTCAGACAATAGCTTGGAAAACAATGGTCATGCATGCAATAACTAATCTATGAAAAGGAAATGCATGAAAGTAGAGGGTAGAGAGAGATAAAGTTATACCTTCACTTGATAGTCTAGGTGATACCATGTGGGAACACATCCTTAACATATCACAAACTATCAATCAACAAGTTGTTTGCTTGGTGTTTACCTATGAAAAGAAACAATCACTTGATAAAAGAATCAACAACTTGCCTTGAAAGCC
Organism: Pinus taeda; assembly: GCA_000404065.3. Taxonomy (NCBI): domain Eukaryota; kingdom Viridiplantae; phylum Streptophyta; class Pinopsida; order Pinales; family Pinaceae; genus Pinus; species Pinus taeda. Next base: position 201,160 of record APFE031091920.1, on the reverse strand, counting down.
ATCTTGTGAAAGTCATATTGCCCTAAGGGGAGTGAGGGTGAGATGCATCTCACCTAAAGGGAAGCAAGGGTGAAAGGTGGCTTGCTTTAAAGGGAGAATGGATGAGAGGCAACATGCCTCGAAGGGGCAAGGGGGGAAGTAAGATGAGAGGGTGACTAGGTAGAAAGGATGTCAATGTTAGTAATCAAAGGAGAGGCAATGGCGGTCAAGGTTAGGGTAGAATCTCAACAACTACAGAATTAAGGATGAACTAGCGAAGGTCGTTATCTTGTGCAACGAATCAGCAAAGGCAAATGCAAGACAATTGTGGTGATTAGTTCCAAATACGAAGGAAGTTACCTTAGGCTAGGCTCTAACTCGAGGTACTAGCCTAGTAAGGGCTAACCACTAGGTCAAGCAACCATTGATAATCACCATGTGATAAGGGGTTGGGTGTAAAAATTCCTTGATTGTAATCATTGGAAATTTATCTCCTAACTATTCTATAGTTCATTTGTTATTATGGAAAATATTGATAAACTCACAATTGCAATCTTCACCAAAAATAAAATACATTGTGGAAAATAAAATGGAAGTTGAGAAAATTATGCGCACACACAATAAAATCGACACAATAATTTTTGGACTAATAGTCCTTGGAAAAGCCCTAAAGAGAAAACCTGTGCAACAGATGAGGGTTTATTTAATTATTATGCAACAGTAAAAATCTGAGTACAATATCTGGATGCCCAATTGGATATCCTTTGGAAATAATCTGGCAAAAGATAATATGGAGAAAAAAATTCTCTCTACAGACAAACTTGACCTCCGTCTGGCCTACTTGTTCTCTCTCCGTGGCAGCATGACTTGCGTGGAACTCGCACTACTAGCCTGGAAAATTCGTACTACCTGCAATTTGACTCCAACTGAGCCATCGAAACTCCCTCTCCCTTTGGAAATGACTCGCTCTAGCTACTTGCACTGGCTATTCGACTAAGTTGCATGAAACGACGAAACGTTTCAGAGTTTCCGAAACAGGTACGTTTAGCTAGTCACCTCCTTAAAATGGAAACGTCAGCTGAAACACCATATATGTAGAGATATATAAAAAAGGGTTATAAGTAAGTAAATAAAACATTATCTTGCAAAAAAAGGGAATAAGACCCATAGATGACAATTTAGAAGGAAAATCAATTCAATATTAACTCATAGATGGTTACATGATGGTCGCGTTTTGGAGTTCCAGGTACGGGTACAACCCGAAACGCTAGGTTCCTAGAGGTTTCATGCAACATAGCTATTCGGCCTCTTCTGTAGAATAATTTCAGCTTCCCTCTTCCTGCCTCTTCGACACTGGAAAACTATTGGGAAACTCCTCTAGAATTCTCTCTTTTGCTCCCTCAATCATTGATGCTCTCCTTATCTGGCTTGAACTTTCGTCCTTGCTGAATCTTTGCAACTGGATAACTTGATTTGCCAAGGAACTCGCTCCCCTCTTGTGTCACTATATTTCTCTCTCCATCCCATCAACTTGCTCTTCTAATCTCTCGTTGGAGCTTCAACAACCTTGATTAGATCGTCATCAACGACTAAGATCATCTTAGACTCGATATATGTGAGTCTCTAAAGCATTCTCAATCTTCCTTAATTAATTCCCATTAATTAATGAGTTTTCCTAAGTTAGACTTGGGAAAAATTTAAATGATGGCTAATTAATTTAATTAAGGTGTTCACAAGCTTATCTTGCGAATCCTTTTCGGGGTTTTAGAGATCTCGTGTTCCTTAGTCTCTTAGACACAAATCTAGATTAGAACACCTGTCCGATGCTACAAAATCTAACACTCCCTCTTAGAGAGGAAGGTGTTCTCTCTCTACTCCAACATCTCCACTCCTTTGTAGCTAGACCACGCTGTTGCTGTCTGAAATTTGCAACAACCTGTCACTATCCACCAAGCTTCTGTGCATACTTTGATTCATCTGCTAACCCTGTAGTTGAACCACTCTGCATTTGCACTGCTGCTGACACTGCACTATGCCACCCTGCACTACCTGCCAACTCTGCTTGTGTTGCATATGATCTCATGTTGCTACTGCTGTTGCAACTACTGCAACTGAGAACTGATTTCTCTTAATCTCCTTGTGAATAAGAACTAGGAAATCTGTTTTCCTTCCAACAAAGCCTCTCTTCTGCCACTCACACTCCTGCTTGCATGCAGAACAAGACTGCATAGTTTTGCTGCAAGTTATTCAATCTTGTCTTCGGAAACCCTTTCTAGTAGTAATTCTGTCTCTTGCTGCTCATTGACACTACTTTCTCTTCTGTCGGATCACCTTTCGCACTGGTACACAATATGCTGGTTGACTGTCTCTGGCTAGAACTATGCCTTTCTGTGACTTGTCAATTTGCGCTGCCTCCCTTTGCTTCATCTACTGGAATTGACTTGGCCTCCTTTCCTCCTCCAGAAAACTGGAAACCTTTATGGCTGGAACTGCTCCTGCTGCCTGCAACTAGGAAATTTGCACTGCCTGTGTCACTAGAACTAGTTCTGCAACTATCTCATGTGTACTGACTGCAACTAGCTTTGCAACTGTCATCTGACTGCAACTTGTTGACACTACACTGCTACCATGATACTATGGGCTCTTGTAGCAAAGGTGATGATCCTGTTGCAACAACTGGGACTAATCTAACTTGTCTCCTTGCTGCTTCTAGATTGGACCTTGCCCAATCTGGCACACTAGAGTCTCATACTCCTCCTCCTCTTGGATCTGGTGCCCCACTATCTCCTTTCAAGCCTAGTCCTTGGCTGGGACCCTTCTTCGCTTTTCAACTCACACTTCCTTCGACACCTGCCTCTGACAACTAGAAGTCGATCCGCTACTTGGGATTGCGTTTTGGCTAACTTGTATGACCTTTTCTGATAATCTGCCAAAACTGCAAAACTCAAATATTGGAGAATTTTTATTTCACTCCAACTCGCAAATCGATCTAGAAATTCACTGTTTCCTCTGCAAAACCAACTCGACCTCTTTTACAAACTCGCACCCTCTTCCTGTAGCTCACACTGGATCTCACAACCCGCACTAGATCCTGCCCTTCGTAATGTTCACTGAGAAATGCTCCCGGAATTAAATCCGGTGAATATGCTACCTCCCTCTATCTCTGAAGCTATTCACACCTCCTTCGGCAAATAGATTCGGTAACTAGAAATGAATTTACCGCTTCGGATCTGCAAACTAGGTAATTTGGCTATTTGATCTGTTTGATTCGGCCCTCCTTCTACAGATAAATCGACCTTCTCTAACTCTAAGAATACTGTAGAAGTATATGCTGGAAATCTCCTTCTCCTTCTTGGTTGCCCTGCTTCTGCTAGTCACACTCCCTTAGGAAATACACAGATCTGCTACTGCTTGCCTCTGAATGTCTTTCTCCGACACTTCGCACTACCTACTACACCTCAATTGGACAACTATCTCAACCTTCTGGAAGTCCTCCAAAATCTGGTACACAATCTACTGCTTCCGAAGCTCGCACTGGTTGACTGGCAAAACTGATATGGCGTACTGCAACTAGAAATTTCGGATCTCCTCTTGAAAATTGGATTTGGAAACCCTATGAGAAATTTAGGAAATTCCTCTTAGTGTGCTTTTCTCTTCCCGCCCCTGCATGGATTTGCAACTAAAACCCTTGCTACAAAACTTCTGTGCTCAAATCTGCTCAACGAACTGATTGATCTGCTCACTAGAACCCTCTATCTGGAAATCCACTGTTTGCAAATTCTGCTTCTGAGACTATTCACATTTTTCCCGCACCTTCACCTAGAAATCAAAACTCTTTGCCTCTGCAATTCGCACTCCTGGCTGGCCTGTGAAGATCTGGAGAAACTGTGCCTAGATCTCCCTCTGAAGTTGCCATAGGCCTACATTCGTCCATCTCGAATCTTCTCAAGATCTCCATTGCATACTTTGTTTGACTAAGGAAGATTTTTCCTGACCTTTGCCATACTTCTAAACCCAAAAAGTAATGCATCAAGTTGTTGTCGATCTTGAACTTTGCAACCAAATCAACTTTGTACCTTGCTATGAGCTTCTCTTGCACTAGTAAGAAACAAGTCATCCACGTACGACACCGAGATAAGCGGATCAATCCTAACAAATATGAAGTACACATTATGATTTACTTCACTCTTAGTGAAGCCCTTGCTTTGCAAGTTTCCATAAATTTTAGAATACCATGTCCTTGGTGGTTGTTTGAGTTCGTATAAGGCTTTCTTAAGCCTACACACATGAGACTTCCTCCCATGTACTTCAAAGCCTTGAGGTTGTTCTATGTAGACCTCCTTGTTAATTACCCCATTGAGGAATGCTGTCTTCACATCCATTTGATGTATCCTCCACCCCATGACAAATGCATTGGATATGATAGCTTGAATGAAAGTATATCTGGCAATTGGAGCAAATGTCTCGTCATAGTCTACTCTCTCTTACTGGGAGAACCCTCTTCCCAAAAACCTCAACTTGAACTTCTTGATGCTACCATTTGCATCATGCTTGATTTTGAAGATCCACTAGGAACACACCACTGACTTCCCCTTTGATCTTGACACTATGTCCCTGCAATGCCCCTTATCAGTTAATTGCCTAGGGAAGGACAAAATTGCTTATCCAACCCTGAAGGCCATAGTCTTGATAAAGGGGGAAAACCCAATTTTCCAACGATGGGGCAACATTGTGGAAATGTTGAGTTGACTGGGGCAAAAAAGCTCAAAATTGATGTGGCATTCACAACCCCTCACGTTTGGGAGCCCATGAAGGAAATCTTTAAATACAAGAGTGTTAGAATCATTTGGATCATCATTAGATTGGATAAAATTGTCTCTATTTTTCTTTGACCCCAAGGTTTTGAGGGATTTAAGACTCGTTCCCTTCTTTGACTAGTTTCGAGGGAGGTGATCCCATCCTACCTAGTTACCCCTACTTGTTCTGACGCAGGCCTTTGGAACAAATTGTGATATTCCCACTTAGTTGTTTCACTAAGTGAATATCGATTTTGCTCAATTTTGGCGTATTGTATTGTTTCACTTAGGAGAAGTGGGCCTAGGGGACCCACATTTGATTTTTGGCATGACAAGAACCCCAACATTAGAGTTCGATGGAAATATTGCGCTTTGGTGGAGTGTGGGGGCCACCACAAAGGATTTTTGGCCCACATGGAGAGTACGGTCTCATTGGTGCGAAATAGGTGAGGGAAATTTGATGTGGGCCCACATAGGCAGCCTTGGAGGCAAATTGACAAAAGGAAGAAGAGGCTCCCATTTTGCTCATCATCTATCATTTCCAGAATTTGTCTTTTGACAAGAGCACGCTTGAGCAGTGAGCCAAGTTTGCATGTGCTGTTCAGCACACTGGGTGTTTCCGAGCGGAAATCATAGCCCTTGATTCGATGGACTTCGAGTGCCAACCCAAGGAGGGAGTTCTACTTCATCCCAATTCGTACCAGCAACAGGGAATCAAGTTACAATAGCAAGGAGAGTCAGAACAACGTAGGGACTACACAGTCACAACTAGAGGCACTTTGAGAAGTTGTGGAGATAGGGGAGTTTGCGGAGGAAATTCGATGGGAAGGCTTGGGAAGCCTTCTACTAGAGTTTGCTAACATTTTGGGGCATTCAACAACAAAATCTCCAGGTGGGTCGATTTACCTAGTAGGAGAGCCAGTCAAGCCCAAGAGGGTCGAAATTTCGGGGTCAAGCTTTGGCCAAACCCTTTGTGGGTTATTCTCTGTTTCTTGAGTAGAGGCCAGGATTAATTTCCCGGAATTTTCTAACTAGCGGGGAAGGCTCTAACAACAGAGCATTTCAGGTAGCGACACCTTTATGGGCATTTACAGCATAACACTTGGGCTGAATTAGCAGCAGATCAGAGGAGGGTGTTTCATTGTTCATTTTGGGCTTTTGCTAGTTTGCCTAGAGCAAGCCCAGGTGCACACATTCCAACACCTTGTTGTACACCTCTTTCCATTTAATCAAATGAGTAGACAACGCAGTTTGGATGCCAATTTTGTGGCCTGATGGTTTGTTTTGATTTCATGGCGTGTTTGTCTATTTTGCTTTGCATATTTACCGTTAATTTTCCTTAGGGATATTACACAAATCGTGGATCTGGTTCTATCTGGTTCATCAACAAATCGATATCTATTGTCTTGCAAATCCGTGGGATTTGGCTCGTAATTGATCAAGCAATATTTTGGTGACATACTCGGTTGGAGTTGATAGCGGCTGTGGATGGATTGACAATTTTCTAGGTAGCGAAATCCGTAGCTGCAGGGCCAATTTTTTTGACACAGATATAAAGCAATTCGCACTTTGCTGGCATCTCTTAGGTAACTCGGTGGCGAATTTAGTGATTTTCGGAGATAGCTATTTGAAGTGGGTACCATGACCCATTCTGTGAAGTAAGTCACATCTCTGTGCTTTTCCGTGAACTGGTCACCAAGCGGGGGTCCATCCAGGGGTACCGAGATCTGCCCTGAGGACAACATATGAAAGGTAAAGAATTGTTATGGCACAGGAATTTGGTTTGCGGGTGATTACAATAATTTGGGGTCTGTTCCCAACCTAGTAGCGAGGTCATCTTTGAATTTTTGGTCTACATTTGGTCTTCTAACCAACACAGAAGAAATTACAAGTATCAAACACCTTAGTACCAACTCTGTGGATAATGTTACTCTTGCTGCCTACACCTACCTACAGGTTAGTGAGAAAAGCCTTCAACCCCGCAAGGTGTGGTTGGTGGCAAGGAACTCAGAGAAGGCACTGTCACACTAATCCCAACTCTCTCCGTTTAAGCTATCTCCTAGGTTAGCTAAGTAATCCTGGAAAGTGAAACAATAAACTGTAAGCACAAGATATTATAAATGCTTTTAAGATGATCAAGTTTACAAATCAAAGCATGGAAACTATCTTGCTCAAAAGGATACAATTAGAAATCTACTTGTGAGAATGAGATGATAAAAAGAACTCAAATGTTAGACCAAGATGACAACATGCAATTAAGTTTGCAACAAATTAAGAGGACTTGAAAGTGAGATTGTACAACAGATCGAGGGTGCAAAGTGGAGGTGAAGGGTGGTCGTATAGCATCCAATGCAAACTATACAAGTCATATGTCTCATAAAGTAGCCTGCAGTGAGTCGAAGGTTGATTCAAGGGTTTTTGGAGGTGTCGTACAAGTCATACAAGCGCCCAATGCATTTCAGAAATTTTGTCGAAGCTTGTAGTGTTTTCTAATTGGGCCATTTTCCTAGTGAGGGAGCCCTTGTAAGCTTTGATGTTATTGTAATGAGGAGTTGATTTGAAGGGTGATAATATTTATGTGTGCATGTGTGGAAATCAGTCTCATTTGCTTCCATTATAATTTTATTTTATTAGTTAAAAATCCCAGTGGGTGCATTTTTTTTTTCTCAGCAAAGACTATTCTATTAATAAAAAGATGAAAAAATATTTACAGAGAGGTTTTAACCTCTGAGGGGGCTGTAGCCTGCCCTCTGCCAAAAAACCAATAGCAGGTGTCGTGAAGCCTGACCTTTACATATTGAACTATCCAAACCATAGGCAGATTGTTGTTTTTTACAAAATTCAGCTCTGCACTGAGCTTACAAAAATACAAAAATACAAAATTCAGCTCTTCACTGAGCTTAGAAGGGTTGTTACATTTCCATTTAGTATCAAAAAACTGTAGATTGTAATTTTCAGGCCAGTGAGAAAATAGACCATGCTTATAGGAAAATGCAGACCAAAAACAAACCATAGAGCAAACAAGCTTTTAATCCTGCTGAGGAGAGCCGACATCCTTCTCGCTTGCTCGGTTGACCCAGGTAACTTCGAGGTTGTCTTCTACATCCATCGCGCTGCGTCCCGGAGGGAGAACAAGGTGAAGGATGTTTCCGAAAGAACTTGCAGGCTCATTATCCTTGACGGGCTCTTGTGAAGATGAAGGCTGGTGCTGAGGTATTTCTTGCTGGCCATCATCGCACAAAATCCCCGAAGTGTTGAGGACATCCCCAATTGGGCTTTCTTGATGAGCACTGGAATTATTGGAATGAGCCTGCTCACTGGATGATTCTTCTGCACTAGCAGGCTCTTCCTCTAATTCTGACTCTTCCTCCTCCTCCGAAAAGAGCACCGTGACAACAACAGAGATTAGCGGCTTGTTCAGCTTGCTGTGAAACTTGAAGCGAGCTAAATGGAAAGAGCTGGTGAGAGAGGGACCAGAACTAACTGAGGATGGTGAGGGGGGCGGAACAGAAGCCAAAGGTTCTATGCGTTGCGGGACAGAGCCTCCGCGACTGCTAGAACCTCCCCGTGACCCAGTATGACTACCCCGTCTTGGTATTCCACGTTGGCGCGGCATGGTGGAAGTCAGGTGATGACTGTGCAAACAAAGATCTTGAATTGGGGGAATGAACAGCCAATTGCAAGCTGAAGACCATACACTCCAGAACCAGACGCCTTCCAGTTCAACCCAATTATTAACTGGTGAAATCCCCAGCACCTGCTCTATATTAACCAGATACGCTATGCGCATACCCCCAATAGTGACAGGCAACACCAAATTTTTGTGCAAGACCCCGAAACAGAGAATGAACTTAAAGTAATGAAAGACAACAGTGTTTAGACACGGGGGTAAACTGAAAAGAACAGAAGCAGACCTACTGTATCCTCTTACCAGTCCAGAACCAACAGACTGATACCTGACCCAGGGAGGCTCCCGTGCACTGCGTGCTGCCCTGGAGCTCAATCTAATTAACCATTTGAAGCGCGCCTCTGTGCCAAATCTGCTGAGGTTCATATCCTTTATGCCTTGATCGAGGTCCGCCAACCGGGAACGATGTCCTTGCCGCGCATTAACTTCCTTGCTCAGTGCCATAACTCCCAGGCTCAACCCGCCATTACGGAGGGCTTTGAATGCCTGCTCCTCACCTGCCTTAAACCGACGAGACCTGCTGGCTGTGATGCCAGCTGCCGTCCTTTCCTGTACTATCATGGATACGTGGTACAAGCACCCGCATCCGGGTCCCAGTGGGTGCATTTTATTCAATAAGCTAAATTTAAAATTTATTTTTAGCAAGGAAATTACGAGGAAGTAATTTTCCAATTTATTGGAGTTAGAAAAATTTAACATTTTATCATAGCACACACTCTAACAAGGAGGCCAATTTCCAAGTCTAAATTGTAGATTAGGGTAGATTTATAAACTGACAATAAAACTTGTGGGTGCTTAAAGGACCAATCATTAATCCAGGCAGTAGGTTCAAATATGAAAAATGGCAGTAGCAAGTCTCAGATTTGAAGACAAATTAGATGGTGCATTAAACTTCCTATCCTGAAAGCAAGGTTTACTTTGTTTTTAAAGGAAAATGAGCTTTGGGAGATAGTCGACAAAGTAAATCCTGATTTGCAACAGTTAGGAACTCATGAGAAAAAGGATATCAAAGCCCAACAGGTAATATTAGATGTGGGTAATCTTAGAGCTCTAATGGATCTTTTCCAGAGCAATAACATGAACAAAAATATGATATAGAGGGATAAGCTCTTTTGAGAGGCTTTTGGATGATCACATCCATGAAGAAACACGGGAGGAGTCCAAAGACAGCAGGCGAGGAGGAGATGAGAACCTGCCCTTGTTAGTCAAGCTAAAAATGGCCAAGGAAAGGGTTCCAACATGAAGGGTAAAAGTGAATGGTTAAAACCTCACATTTGGGGAAGGAGGACTTGAGCAAGATCAAGTGCATTATATGCCAGAAGAATGAACATGATGCATCTCAATGTCTAGAGAAGATGAAGGACAACGGAAAATCACAAGAAGTAGTAGTATCAACAGAAACTTAGTTGGATGAGTTTGTTGTAATTTTCAAAAGGACTTCCCACTAGTCTCATGCCTTTCTACCAACACAATTGCTAAAAATGCATGGCATTTAGACAATGGAGCATCTCATCACATGACAATAACACGGGAGCTATTCAACAATCTAATGGAGGACTCAAATATTCATGTGGAGCTTGGAAATAATGCCAAGTATGTAGTGAGGGGGGTGGGAACTATTTTGTTCCAACTCGAGTCAAGTCATTCCTTGGAAGCCAAGGATGTGCTATATGTACTGACATAGGAAGAATATGCTCTCTCGTTTATGGGGGACAAGGGTTTTGTTTTTATGTTTCAACAAGGGCAAGTACTCATATGTCCAAAGGGATATGGCCTTGTCAAACCGAAGCTCATTGAGGTTAGAGAGGGCAATCTATATAGGTTACAAGGCCAACCAGTTCAAGTAGTGGTGCATAACAATGACAACCTGTGTGACTTGTGGCACAAGCGGATGGGACACTTGTACTACAAGGATTTGTTGATTTTGAGGAAGATTGTAACCGAACTTCTAGATATCAACTTTGAGCAACAAAGAGTGTGCAAGGGGTGCGCAGTGGCGCACTTGGCAAGAATGCCAAGGTTGCCTTTCCAAGTAATAAGCATAGGTCCAAGGGGATCTTGCATCTAATTCATTCAAATGTGCATGGGCTGATGTCAATGACATCAATACAAGGGGCTTTGTACTATGTGACATTCAATGATCAAGGTCTTGAGATTTGACAATGGGGGTGAGTACACTTCCAATGAATTCAACGATTTTTGCAAGGAGGCATGGATCAAGAAGGAGTTGACAATTTCATATAACCCATAGCAAAAGAATAGGCCCATCATTAGAGTTGCCAAGGCTATGATTCATGACAAGGATTTGCCTATGTTTCTTTGGGCAGAGGCATGTAATACAACAATATATGTTCAGAACAAGAGTCTTCACAACATCTTGTTGAACAAGACTCCAATGAAGGCATTCAATGGGATGAAACCAGAGGTAGGGCACTTTTGCATCTTTGGCTCCTTAGTATACATCCATGTGCCCATAGAGAAGAGGACAAAGTCGGGGCCCTCATGCGAGAAGGGCATGTTTGTGGGGTACAACAAGACTTCAGAAGCATACATGATCTCCATTCTAGCGCAAAGGAAGACAATTGTGAGTTGAGATCTGAAGTTCAAGGAGAACCTAGCATCTAGGAAGTCTCATCAGCCCTTACCAATGTTAAAAGGATGAGGTGCAAGAGGCTTCGAAGGTTGAATAACGTTTCGAGGCTCTCAATTTAGGGAATCAACCTTTAGATGAGGAGTAAGTGGCCCCTTCCAATTCTATCAAGAGACCTAGATAGTTCACAGAAATACTGAGGGATATCAAGGGGCATGTTGAGGCTCCTAGGAGTATATTCAAGGAGAGCAGGCCTTTGAGGAAGTTTCCTAAGTATATGGCACTTATTAGTAGCATTGTTGATTCTAAGCCTTCTAGTTTTGAAGAAGTAACTAATCAACAAATTTGGAGGGATGATATGGTGGAGGAATACAACTCCATCATGAGAATGCCATGTGGGACTGAGATATCCTAGGGTAATTTTTTTTCCCTTAGTGTTTCTAAAGCTAGCTAGGGTTACTTCGCTTTCAATACAATAGAAGTAAACACACATTCATATAGTAGATATTCATTCCATAACATATATTCTCTACACATGCCTTAAACAATATTTTCTCAGTAAGGTAATGCTTCAAGCAAATCACGTTACTCTAGGGTTGTTTGCCTAACAATCAATGAGTATATCCAATCTTCAATCCTGTGTCGATTTATAAGGTCAACAAATCCATAACCAGTACAATTTAAGTCGTGCTATAGTTTACCCAAAGTCTGCTACAATTATCCACTATTAGTATACTATTACAAGCAAGGTTGCGGGGGAGCGCCCCCTCCCCCCGAATTTGCTCCCGAAGAACGCTCCCTTCGGGAGTGCATTGGGAGCGACCTCGGGAGTGCACTCCCTAATTTTTTTCGCTCCCTAGTTTTTTTCACAATTTATTTTTTGCAAACACATTCCAAATGCAATTTTGTTTCAAAGAAACAATAATTTTTGAGTGGGGCAGCCTAATGATCAAACCTATGGCCCTAGTATTGATATGCAATTCATGGTAATGTTAAATTCTTAAAGTAAAAGTGACATTTTCCTTAATCTTTCATTTTCATCGTTTTACCTAAATTTTTAACATTACCATTAAATGACTCAGGATGTTTGAGAGTGGTTTTGATCTCATTGGATTTTATATGGAGAAAGGAGAATTTTAAATCTCACTCAAAATCCAGAAGACTTATCTGTTTTTCAAGATTTCAGGATTAGGGGGATTGCAATGTTTCCATTGGATTTTGTCATGTATAAGGGTATGGAACTCGTATTTAATCAAGAGCACCAATCTCTCTCTGTACCTTGATGCTAATAACATTGGTTGTCGAACTCCTCTATCATGACCCTACTAAAAATGTACCCATCACAAAAGCAAAATCTTGACTTGACATCCTATGTTTTTTCTATCTTATGTTAATGCATAAAGGTTGATATTAATGACAGAGATCCTAAGATAGGCAATGATTTTGATGAATATGCAGGTATTTGTTGTAGCATGATTTGTTTGGATGCTAGAGGCCATCTAGAGCCTGTTTGTTGATGTATTTTCTGTTCAGTAATGGATTGCACTCGATGTGATTTTGGTTATGTGCACCCTTACATGCTATATAAATGAAAACTTATAACTTGTGGACTTGTGGTTGACGAAGATTGTAATTGCTAGATGACTGCTGTTATATGGTTTAATCCATGTTTTTTCAATTTTTTATAACTAATTCATCATTCTACATGCTTTTGTTGACATATAAGCATCAAAATATATAAAAATATATATTATATAAGATTCGCTCCCAACCCAGGAGATTTTCTTTAGCAAGGCGTGGATTTCAGGTATGGCCATCAAATTCGGCCCTATTATTTTTTTTCTCCTTGTTTTTCCTTAGGTTTTAGTCATCCATATATTTTCCATGATTTTTGCTTGGGTTTGGGTGTGTTTTTCTTGCCATTATTGTTGCATATAGTGGAGAGGGTTTTTTGGTAAAAAATTCAAAATGCTAATCATTAATTTACTTGTTTAAATTCTTTTTGTGCCTTAGGTTTTTTCCATGATTTTTGCTTGGGTTTGAGTGTGTTATTTTTCTCCATTATTGTTGCATTAAGTGGAGGGTTTTTTGTTGTCAAAAATTCAAAATGTTGCTTGTTAATTTGATTTGTTTAACATTAAATTCTTTTTGTGTCCTAAGTTCAATCTCACATTAAGAGTTCAACAAACATGCCAAGAACATTGGACCCTCTGTGCGAATATGGTGAACCTGATGGGGGGGTTTGATAGATCAAATTTGACTTGTAAGTTACGTGGACAACATATGACAGGGGGAGTATACCAATTGAAATTCCACCTTGCACAAATTTCGGGACATGAAGTAGGACTTTATACAAATACAACTCCAGAAATCATCCATAGAGCCCTCAAATCATTGGAAAATATAGAGACAGCCAAACTAAACAAGGAAGCTCTGAAGAATCAAATGGTAGGGGGTGGAGTGGTGGGAAGTGACTGTGAGAGTGGTTCTTTATTAGCATCAATTTCTACATTCAACCCCACAACTGCTTCATCATTTTTTTTCCCAGAACCACACCTGGTGCACAACCATCTATTAGGTCAATTCTTAAGAAAAAGAGAAGGAAGAAAATGACACGCTGCTGCGCAAGTGTCTTCTATGGAGTATGTTCCCTTCAACATTGCCAGGGATAATCCATTTTACTAGCCTGTGGTTGATGCTATTGCTATTGTTGGCCCAGGGTACAAAGCCCCTTCCTATGTTGACTTGATAGGTTATATTCTTCAAAATGAAAAGGCCAAATGGACTTCAAGATTTGAGGAGTTTAGGGATCATGGGCACAAATGGGATGCACTGTGATATTAGATGGTTGGACTGATCAAAAAGGCAGAGCTCTTATTAACTTCTTGGTTAATTGCCCCAAGGGGACAATGTTTATGAAATATGTTGATGCATCTGCACATATCAAAGTTTCATGATTATTATGTGATTTGTTGGACATGTTCATTCAGGAGGTGGGTCCACAACATGTTGTCCAGGTCATAACAGACAATGCTGCAAATTATGTTGTTGCTGACAGGGTGCTTATGGATAGGCATCTTAATTTATTTTGGACACCTTGTGCTGCACACTGCATTGACTTGATGTTGGAGGACATAGGAAAAGCCCCTTTTGTTAGGAATATTGTTGAATCATAAAAAACAATTACAAAATTTATATATAATCATGCATATGTGCTTCATTTGATGAGAACATTCACCATTAACAAGGAGTTGGCGTGCCCTACTATTAAACAGTTTTCCACTAGCTTCATAGCTCTTCAATCTCTCTTGAATTTTACGTGGGATGTGAAGAGAATGTTTCTTTCAGAGGAGTGGCGTGCTTTGTCATTTAGCCGCAAACCAGAGGGAGAGGCCATATGCAGGCTAGTTTAGTACCAGGAAAGCTCATACAAGTAAAAAATTTTCCAATTATTTTTTTGAATCATTAAATAATAAAAATGTAGTTTATTAATTTTCTAATTATTAAATTATAATTTATGACCCTCGTTTAGGTTGGAGTCCCAATGCCTTAACGACATGGTCTATGTCTACTATAATCTCTGATTGTGGTTGAGGCAACTTGTGAGGATACTTGACGTGGAGGCCATCTCACTGGATAGGACTGGCACCACTTCTGCATGGAGGGTTGAGGTTGAGAGGCCTATCATGAATCGACCTTTGATTGGTTAGAGGAGGAGGTAGTGGAGGGGGTAGTAGCTGCACGGGAGGAGGAGCGACAGGAGGAGGAGGTGACACCACCTACCATGGTCACTAATAGAGGACGTGGTCTAATTCCTCTGGCTCATAGTTCTTTAGCTTCTAGAGGACACGAGAGTCCAATGTCAGCGCTAGTGCCTTCTTCATCTAGAGGGGAAGCTATTATATTTTCTTGCAAGAGGGGTAGAGGAAATCATTAGTTACTTGATGGTTCATTTCATTGTATATAACTCATGATATGAGATACATTATTATATTTTTTGTTGATATTTTGAGGCCGAGTCAAGACTTAGGATTTAGGACATGATTCACTGTTATGTGTGATGTAGCACTAGACATATTACACATCTTACATATTAGTTCTCTTTTCATATTATGTGTCAATACATCTATTTTATATTGTGGATGCTTTAGATACTAAAAAATTGAAATATATATATATATATATATATATAATATTATATATATATATATTATGTATTTTTATTTTTTGTTTTAATTTTTTGTTTTTTAATATTTTGCCAATTTTTACTGATTTTATCCTTATTTTTATGATTTTTTCGTTTTCCGAACTCTTGCCGATTTAATCCCAATCATGATTATCACAACATTGGTTAAGGGTTCCTTGTGGGAACTCATTCCTTCTTCTTAATCTCTAGAGGATAGATATTGTGTGATATGAGCTTCTTTTCCATGACCATACCCTTTTTGGATTTTTTGTTGGCAATCTCCAAATTAAACATTTGCCATTTGCCAGAGAAGGATTTAGTGTCCATTACCTCTTGTGCAGTTTTTCTTACTAAGTAATAGAGGGGTCATTTTGAATTACAATGTAAATATAAGGATGCACAAGTAATGTCTATGTAGTTATCTTTGTAAGGGATGCAGGTGTGACTACTGTAATAAATGGTGAGTTCAACACCATCACCATCCTCTTAGGCAAGCATGCCACCAAGGGTTGAGTCAATGACAAAGGTATAAAGATTCAAGGGGTGACCCTTGACAACCAGTGATAGGATAAGGTGGGGTTATCATTTGCTTTAAGGCTGTCAAAAAGGATTATTGGTTCCTTGGGATCCACTAAAGATAGGCACTCTTTTTAAGGAGGTGATTAGCAAGTTGTGATCTTAGTATAACTAGTGAGGAACTAGTAGATAACACCAAGTTTGCTTAGGAAAGAGTGAATTTTGGTGATGGATATTGGAAGAGGCATCTATGGGAAATCATAGTTCTTATCAAGATCAATCTCGATTCCATGCCAAGAGATGATGAATACAAGGAGCTTGCTAGCTACAACAACACAAACACATTTTTTGGGGTTATGCTTGATATGAAAGTTGTTGAGGTGGTCAAAGATGGTCCTAAGATCTTGGGTGTGGTCTTGTTAGGAATGAGATTTGCAAACGATGTCACTAGTCGATAGTGTTGCAAAATCTTGTTTATGAGGTCGTGAATCACATGTGTCATGGTACTTAGTGAGCTGCCCAATGTTCTTGAGGTCAATGGTCATAACTTTGTGGTAAAATGTTCTCCAAGGGGAGGTAAAGGCATGTTAGGCTAATCTTCCTTGGCAATCGGAATTTAATTATAGCCAAATATGGTGTTATCATCAAATGATCATGTTGATGAAGGGTAAGGGGCAGTTATCTTTAAGATATGTGGGATTGATGTTGTGAAAATCATAATACAAATGTGGACGGCTCCCAATCTATTTGAGGGTAGGGATCATATTGGAAAGCCACTTGGAGTAGTCTTTGAGGGGGATGAACCTGACTTTTAGGAGTTTGTGTCTTGTTTTACACAAGCGCAACAATCTCTTGGGCCATGGGCTATTGGCATTGGCAAATTGGTTTTGCTCCTGGATGCATGAGAATGTTATGAAGGATGACAGAAGGATTAATTTCCTCCTTAAGGAGAAGACATCAATGTATTTGTGGAGGAGGGTAGTGAAGTCAATAACTTCATAGTTAGAAATGGAAGCACCCAAGTGTTAGTGAAAGCAGTGTTGCAAACATCCAGATTTTATCGCAAAAATATTGCGAAATCACGATTTTTTGGCCTAGGCCATGTTTGCAGATTTTTACTGATATTTTGTTGGTATCTTAATTTTACTGATGTTTGCTGATTTTTACTGACATTTTCTCGATTTTTACGATTTTTTTGGTTTTCTGGACCCTTGATTTTATCCTGATGCCAATGTTGCAAGATTGAGTGAGATTACCTCGGACAGTGTTCTACAGCAGCAAATCTGAGCAGCTGTTCAGTAGTGCTGTTTTGTGTCCTGTAGAAGCTAGTGAGAATGCATCATAGTTTTCAAAGAGGAAGGGCATCACTCTTGAGTTATAGAGGGAGAGGTCAGATGAATGCATGCATGATTATGCACCTGCTAGTTATTCTTAGATAAGGTGTGTGTGACATTACCAACTAATCTTAGAGGCATGTACCACCAGTTAAAGATAGACTAGGAGTCAAAATAAAAATAAATTCAGTTATTTTTTTTTGTAAATTTTATTTCTGATTTTGACTCAGGATAATATAAATTCTATTTGAGTTGGAGTCACAAGTAAATTTATTCTTGTAAACCCTATTACGCTCTTCTGATATCTATAAGAGAGAGGGCAGGGGTATAGATTATTTACTGAGTCTTGAGTCTAGCAGCTAGCAGTTTAGGGCTCCAATATTAGATTTTTTTATGTTCAGAATTAATAAAAGGAAAGACAGGTTTTGACAGTTGTCAATTGATTCAAGCTTTTATTCTGGAAATGTTTTGGGTTGATTTCTGTAGCATTGGAAGGTCTTCCACATAGGCTTGGTGTCTTAGCATGTGAAACAGATGTCCTCTTTAGGTGGTTGTTCATGAAGGGCAACTAATATGATTTCCTTTCTAATTTTTAGTTAGAAAAAGTACATTGATTAATTCAAGTGATTAATGTAGACTTGGGCTAATGTTCTATCTAAGGATAAATAATTAATTATTTAAGTGACTTAAGGTTTTAGCGTTGGAAAATTGTAAAGTAGCCTAAGGAGAGGATGAAGACAAAGATCCATGGTATTCTGAGGACCCATGGTATTGCACCCTCTGGAAAAGTATAAGTACAAGGGTGAGTGATACATTCTGGAGTTGAGTGATTGGGAGAGAGTTTTTGAAGAGCAACTTGACTTGATTGAAGAGAAGCAGGAATTTTGTTGAGTGGAGGTCAAAAGGAGTCAAATGGAAGAGAGAGAGAGAGGGTTGAGTACAGCTAGGAAGAAGACTGAGTTATTTGCTGAAGACAGGCCGATTTAGCAGCCAGTTGAGCCTATGTGTGCACAGGCCATACAGCCTTGAGGAGACTGAGTTAGGGGGCGAAAAGGGTGCCGTACAGTGCTAGATAGGTCTGTATAGCAAGGGTAAAGAGGCTGAATTTATTGCAGAGAGGGGTCGAATTTCTGAGGCATTTCAGAGGCCAATTTCTTCCTACAACAAGCTGATCGATTTCCTACAGCAGACCAAGTTACAAGTTTTGCTACAGCTGATAAATTTCCCTGTAAAATTCTCTGGAGGGTCTGATGCTAATTTTCCTGATTAATATAAAAGTGAAGGGGGATTGTTAAGGGTCATTTCTCTACTGTTTTATGCTTGATTTCTCTTGTTACTTCTGCTGCGAATTAATTTTCAGAAGTTAAAATATCAGGGTATTTATTTTATACCAGTTTCAGAAATTTTATTTGGGTAAAATATTTTTCTGGGTTGTATAAATTGCTGAGATAAAATAGATCTGATCTGGTATTGGAGAATTAACATTTCTTTTTTTAGTTTCCTTTAGGAATTGTATTGTAATCCAAAATCTGTTTACCATGATTTAGAAAAATTCTTCTTGATATCAGAGCGGTTTGCTGAAACTTTATAGGGATTCTTGATTGGATTGTAGGCTGCTACCTGTGAGAGGGAGTTGTCGGGAGGTTTTAGGGGTGAGATGCTCATGATCCATGCTTGAGAAAAACATAGTGGACCTGTGATCAGATTATTGATTTTTTGTTAGGTTGCTGATCTGTTTCATTTAGCAGAATATTCCAGCTCAATATTATGACTAGATTCAGTCTTTAGATACAGACAGATAGGAAGGTTCCTCTAACTTTGTCCTGTAGAATTGTTGAATAAAGGTGTTGGAGGAGCAGTATTTGTGGGACTTTGTTGAGAAACTAGTTGTAGAGCCTATTGATCCCATGTTGTCCGATCATGAAAAGAAGATGGCCAAGGTCAAGTGAGTCATCCTAGACTTTGTGAAGGATCATTTGATCCCTCACATCACCATGAGGACCATGGGAAGGGACATTTTTGATGCTCTAGTCACACTCTATCAGAGTGAGAACATCAATCATAAGATATTGTTGAGGAATAAGCTTAGATCTAAGCAAATGAGCAAGACAGATATCGTAGCTGCCTCTGTGATGAAAATGGCTGAACTTTATGATTGGCTTGTAGTAGTTTGAGAGGAGGTCAAGGATGAAGAGCTAATGCAATAAATGGGTTCCCTTCTTCTTGGCAACCTTTTATCCATGGGTTTGTGCTCGAAAAAGGCTTCTCACTTTTGAGAGGCTATGGGATGACTTCAGTTAGGAGGAGACAAGACTGGAGACTATTGTATGTATGGAGGAGGAAGTGCAGAATATATTCCCAGTTTGTAAGATGAAAAAGGACAACAAGAAATGAGGACCCAAGAAGGTTTAGAAAGGAAGAGAGAGGATAAGCTTTCATCTAAGCTAAGCTTTAGAGACACTTCTCCACGGTCTCATGTCTATTAGCTAACACCATGTCTAGTGTTGTTAAGTTTAGGTATGTTTTATGCTAGAGCAATTTATTTCAATTTTCACAGTTAGCTCAAAATCTTTCCCAGATTAGCAATCACATCAGCTTTAAAGTACACTGCAGATAGAACATAAATATAAATCGCAGAAGACAAGCCAAGACAAGAGGACACAAGATGTGGCGCTAGCCAGGGACAAACCTCAATGTGGGGAAACCCTTGATCAATTCTTCTTATATGTTCTTCAATAGTTCAGCACACAGAGAGATAGAGAGAGAGATAGGATATTTACAACAGAAGTCAACACTTCAACTTTCTAGATAAGAGAATAGACCATCTCTACATGAGATCAGTTGAAGACATGCTGCTTCAACTGATTCCCCAAGGTGACTCCACCTATCATTGCGCTACATCTCGTCCACATGCTGCACCTCACCGTGCTGCGCTCATCATCACAGTGCTGGCCCTAATGACCATGCTAGGCACTTCATGCTGCTGCTCATGTCACTGTGCTGCTCCAATTACTGAGCTGCTTTCATCACAGATCTGCACTCAATGCTTCAATCATCACTGATCTGCACTCAATGACTACTATGCTGCACTTCACTGCTGTCCCTAATACCATGCTGCATCCAACTGCTGCATCTAACCAAGCTGTCTAACATGCTGACCACACAAGCAGTCACATCAACCTTCAGTCCTTATCCTTGTGCAACTCTAAACACAATATGCTGCTGGCTATGGCCTGCGGCCTAGCCTAGCAGCAAGCAAGGTTATCATACAGTACCCAGCTATTACCCTTGAAGAACAATGCCTACCAATCAACCTTATTGCTGCACAGTATGCCCAGAACATATCTCAAATGTGTCACACTGTCACCTGCAGCAATGTGACTTTAGCGCTAATGAAGTACTTCCTTTTGCTGTGGCAGAAGACCACTTCTTCTTCCTGTGTCTTAGGTCTTTGTATGCCGCTGATTAGGGCCTCTTCTATTGCGGCTAATAGAGCTGCGTATAAGACCTTTTTCATGATGGCAAATAGGAGCTAGATGAGGGCTGCCAATTAGGTCTCTAGATTGACAGTGTAATACATTATCCTTTCAGATCTTCTCACTGCTTCCAGGGCTTCCAGTAGACAACATATAGAACTCTTCTCAATACAGTGGCTAGAGTCTCTATTATGACAACGGATTAGGATCTTTAAGGACAATGGTTTAGGAGCTACTCAGGCCTCAGATCAAGGTTCTCTTTTGCTGCGTTTTGAGGGTTACTTGTGATAGCAACTCATGACCTGCGGCTAGGGTATTTAGGACACTGTATGAGGGCTTATCCTTCAGCTGTGTGTAGGCTTCTTTTTACTCCGGCTAGGGCTCCCTCTAGTACTCCTTAGATATGTGTTGAAGCTCCTTAGACTAGAGGGCCTTTTCCTGACAGCGTTGAGGGCTTATACTTTACTTCCTTCCTTGACTATGGCTAGGGCATGTATACCTGTGGCTAGGGCATGTATACTTGCAGCTAGGGCTCCTCCAAGATTCCTCCTTTAGGGCTGCGTAGAAGTCATCTTGACTAGCTGCGTAGAACCCTTTCTTCACTGCATTAAAATCTCCTCCATGATAGTGTTAGGATCTAGGGCATCCTCTAGGGCAGCGTATCCTCTTTAGATTTCTCCTCCCACAAAACCCAGAGACAAGTGGAGAGGAAGAGGTCACCAAGAGGATGTGTGCACAAATGACTTTCAAGGCAACTCTATTTGTACTAAAACATTGAGCACAAGAGGGGTTTATTTGGTTGCTGGGCGACTTTGACGAATTGTCCCATAACACAAATAAATTCATATCTCCATGAACACTTATCGAAATTGGATGATCTTTAGATCAATCCTACACCTCTCGATGAGAGGGATCCAAGAAAAATATCAGCGGCCATTAATAAGATGACCCACATGGAGTTTGGCCCTAGTTGCCAATTTTAACACTCCCTCTCAACTAGGGAGAACTACATCCGCTAATCTATATGTCCCACTGTACTATCTCTGCCATCAGTGCCCTGCATTGCTCTGCTCTACTCAGTTTTGCTCTATTGAACCATGAAGAAGAAGAATTGATCGAGAATGTCTCATACTATTCTCTACTGACCTGAAGTCAGTTTCATCTGAAGAGAGTGTGTCAGAGCACTCTTACTGACCCGAAGTTAGTTTTATTGTTGATCCCATATCAATATCACAAGAGAGTGTCTCAAACCACTCATACTGATCCCAGATCAGTTGGAGGTCATTCTAACATAGGGAGTAGTAGTACGGTAGATACAACTATGCATCCATCGATAGTACTACTATGGTCCCTAACCCCATTTCCCTGCTAATTGATCAGATGAGAGGTACTTCCCATGATTCCCAGACTGCATGGGTAGGATGCCTCGACAGGAGAACTAATCATCCTGTCCCACAGGAGAACGAATCATCCTGGCTCACAGGAGAATGAATCATCCTGTCCCAAAGTTGCCTCGGGTAATCACATGGGAAGGCTGAGCTATTCACCCTGTACACAACGCACCATTAGGGGAGTGTGAGTCGCCCTATGGTCGTGTGTTGCTCTAGTAAGTACCTCAAGCCCCCCAGAGCTTCCAGAGCTCAATGCATGCAACATGCAGGACCCTTATATGAAGGTCTCTTAAAGAGTCCAAGTCGTTCGGGAAAGTCATAGATTTGACCTTTCCCCTGGGCTTTGACAAAATGTTTGCGATGGAGCCTCCTCGCTCATCGACTTACCATATCCCAGATAAGGTAGTATCTGATGTCTATCTGCTGGAGCAATCATCGAATACGAGATTCCTCAACAATCAAATCCCCCCTGGTTGTCACAGAGAATCGCAGTGGTGACAACTTACTGAAGAGCTTCCACAACCAGGCAGCTTCACACGAGATCATACTCGTAGCTATGTATTTGGTCTCGGTGGTACTTATAGCAACCGACTTCTGCTTCCTACTCATCCATGATATCGAAGTAGAATCCAAAGAGAACCAGCACTAAGAAGTGCTCTAGTGATCCTCCACACTGCCTGCCAGTCAGCGTTCGAATAATCATGTAGCGTCATATTTTCGGCAGTGTATTTCAATCCATGATAGATTGTGCCCTGAAGATATCTCCGAAGATTCTTGGCACCAGTCCAGTGAGGCTCAACCAAATAAGAGCTCACCATGCTAACTGCAAAACATATATCCGGACGAAAGTTCACGAAGAACATCAATGCAAATGAGTTTATGAAACTTAGAGGCATTTCCCAAATCTGGTCCGACATCATCACCATATAACTTCTGAAAGGTAAGATCCTCGAGGTAGTCACGGACTTGTAGTTTATTATTCCACATTCGGAATCCAACTCTCTCTTACTTCTGTGAGTGAGAGGGTCTGCACTTATCAAGAATAGGTCGTTCTTAGAAGGTGCCGGTATGAGAGGTCTATCATCCACAACCTTCGAGCAATGGTTTGGATCGGTTTCACTCCTAGTGAATCTCAGCTTCATCAGACAACTATCAATCCTCTCATACTATGCTCGGGGTGTTTTGCTTCAAGCCATAGAGGGCTTTCTTCCACCTGTATACATGAGATTCCCGATCATGAATCTCAAACCCCTCGGGTTGTTCCAAACTTGTGGACTTGCTACATGAGGGAAATGGTCCCCTTGTAAGATTTTCCTTCGGTACATCTCAGACATGTACCTTCGTGCTCTTTTTGAATTCAAGCATCCCAATCACTATCTGACTCACATAGGGTAGGGCCCCATAAGTAGACATTCGGTGTGATGTGTCAACTTATATGGTCCACTAATGGACCATTCTACAACTTGATACAAATTGCCAACCCTGAACTCAAAAGCATCTTTGAAAATTCTATTTTCATACACGTACCTTTCCATCGATGAATGCCACCCTGTAACCTTTGACTTCCATTGCCGAAATGGACACTAGGTTCTTCTTGTGATCAAGTACATAAAAGAGATTTTGTAAATTAATCGAGTTATCCTCATTCAATAGAGGGTTAATATTTCCTACACCCTTTCCGGGATAGGTGGCATTGGCTCCAGGTATAATCCCACAATTGTTTCCATCTCTACCAAATTAGAGAGATAGGATAAGATATGATAATTTTATTAATGTCCAACAAATGACCATAATAGATCAACGGGATTGTTGGTTATAATGATTACATCATGCCAAGCCGGTGGACCAAACGGTCCCCTTTAACATTTCTTTTAAAAAGCAGAAAATACATCTATAATCTAAGTAAATGTAAATGTAGAAGGTAGAAGCTGTCGGCTTCGAAACAAAGCATTACGATGAATCAGAGAAGGAGGAGAAGAAGAAGGAGCGATGGAGAAGGGAAGGAGTTTCCTGCACAGTTCCTACTAACATTCGAGGTCAAGAGAAGAAAACTGAGAGAAGCTTGTCAAAGTCTGCTGTCCTGTGGGCATACTGGGCTGTCGCTGTAGTCGCTTGGAGGTTCTAGGGTGCCTCCCAGGGGTGGATCCAATCCTGGAGCACTGGAGTCTGGCGTAGTCTGGTGGGTCGCCCCCCCCGGGACCGCACTGATCTGGTCTCAGCGTCTGCGGGTCGGTCAATGGTTCTTTTGGTGCCTCGTGCTAATGGTAGTGCGCTAAAGAAGTCTGTTATCTTCTGCGTGGTGTTCGATTTGGTGGGGGGCTGAAGAAAATGGGACCGAAATCTGAAGGCCTCCTGGAGATAAAGTGCAAGGCATCTCTGATCAACATATCTGAGGAAGCTGGTCAAAGTCTGAGAAGACCTGAAAAGACAATGGAAACGACCTCGAATCTCATAGTAAGAAGGGCATCCCAAGATAAAGTGTGTCTCTGTCTCTATCTCCTGTAAGTGACATAGCTGGCAAATCCTATCTGCCCTATCGATGTGGTGATCTGTCTCCCCCCGGAGTTTGCGAGACCCAACTCTGAGCTGCCCGAGGGGGATTCTAAAGGCATGCATCCAATGCTGGAACGTGTACTGGGGTTTGATGATGAGCCCATCCCTGATCTCCAGGCAATTCTCCGCGTAGAAGGCCATTTTTAGACGCAATCCATTGGGAGGATTGGTCCATGTAGTCTGAATGTATCGTCTGTAAATATCCTCCTTAATGATTTTATTCAGCTCTTGCTGATTGGGAAGGAGGTGGCCTGGAGCATTTAGAGAGTACTGAAAAGGAGGGAGATGGTCAATTTGGATTCCTGAAACCTCTAGAAGCTTTGTCACACCGGTATACCAACATTTGGATCGGCCTGTCTGTATACGGGCAATGTTCTCCGAGGAGCAATATGCTAAATATGGGTATCTGTCACGACCCTTCCTCGTGTCTGCCAGGCCTCGGGAGTTGTGTAGTAGCGACACTAACCTGAATATCACCTCTAGGCAGAAAGGTTGAGCCCCGAACTCTGCTAGAATGATGTTATGAGGAACTGTCTGCTTGCACCTAATGAAACGGCGCAAAAGGAGGGTTTGGACCCGCTCCGCTGAGGCCCAATCTGACTCTAGGAGAGAGGGACCCCAAATCTCTGAGCCATAAAGCACTGTGGGGTGAATCAAAGTGTCCATGATGCTCATTTTGGATGAGATGTCCTGGAAATGGTGCCGGAAACACTGCCTCTCTAGAAGGGCTAGGGAGCCATACCCTTTGTTGATCCGAGGCTGAAGGGTTGGCCGCAGGCTGAAGCGAGGCCCTGAAAAATGAACTCCCAAATATGTATAGGTGCTGACAATCTCGATCTCTTCTCCTCTAAATAGGAAGTGGAAGTCCGAGGTTTTCTTGACTCCATTGAAGATAATCACTTTGGTTTTACCCAAGTTCACAGTTAGATGCCTCCGGTCGCAAAAAGCTGCGAGAGCATCCAGCTGTCTTTGAAGGCCTTCTTGGGAGGAGGCAGTTGGGCAATATCGTGTGCAAAGAGGAGGATGGAAATCAGGACCTGGTGAAGAAGACACCCATCTGTATCCTGGATATGCTCCCGGAGGAAGGACTCAAGCTCATTGATATAGATCCCGAATAAAGTAGGAGAAAGGGGGCATCCTTGCTTGACTCCAATGGTGCTTCGGATAAAATCCGACATTCCTTTGACTGTGCGGAGACAGCCAAGGACGGCCTCATGGAGGCGCATGATAGCTGTCAGGAGAGTCAAGGAAATGCCAATTTCTCTTAGCCTCTGGAAAAGATCTTCCCTCGGGACTGAGTCAAAGGCCTTCTGGAAGTCTACAAAGCAGCAGTATACTTTAGAGGATCGATGCCTAGCCTCCTCGATCACCGCACGAAGAGTAAGTATGTGGTCGATCGTCTGGTGGTCTGGGCGGAATCCTGCTTGGCCTTTGGCCCTGAGTTGTCTCTGCCCAAGGAAATGGGAGAGTGTCCTGTGGAGTGCTGTAGCATATAGCTTGGAGAATGTGTGCCCAACCATGATTGTCCTGTAGTTGTTGGGGTCAGAAGTAGGCCCTGACTTGTGGATCGGGTAGATAATGTGGTGTGACCAACCATCCGGAAATCCATCCTGAACCACTTGGTTGAAAAGGTCCACCAGATATCCTACTAGGGGGCGAAGTCCATGCTTGAAGAATTCTGCCTGGAAGCCTTCTTCGTCTGCTGCCCTGTTGCTATTCATTGTCCATATTGCCTCTCTGATATCTTTGTCGGAGAAAAGGTGGCAGGAGGTGGGGGGGGAGGGGAAGTAACTTGAATCAGAGGCTGCCCAGGAATGTCATATAGCTGGGAGGTGTGAAAGAACATTGAGGTAGGATCAAGGTCGACTGGGGTAGGTGAGCGCTGGGAAAGGATGGTCCCCCAGAAATCTTTTGGGGATCGAAGGAGGAGAGTAGAAAGAACCTGTCTCCTATGGGCAATGAAAAGGTGCTTCTTATGGCGAAATAAGTGATGGTAGGCTGAACAGAGGTCTGGGTATGTAGGTAAGGAGTTCCGAAATGCGTGTCGGAGGTCCTGATGCATAGACTTGCATTCCTGGTCATACCATTTATTCATAGGGCAATTTCCCGGTTTGCGGGAGGTGGTGGCGGTACAGGTAGAATGGGGGAAGGATTGGAGCGCAGCTTCCTAGATTGCATATGAGAGGCACTGGTATTTGTCCTTGGCGGACTTGAGAGAGGCGAACTGGGACTCCAATGGGAGTGTCTGTCTGAGGATAGAGGAGAAGAGATCAGGGTCAACCTCCTCAAATCGGAAGGTGGTCCTGGGAGGGTTGCGAGGAAGAGTAGGAGATGGATTCGGGAGGTCAAACTGCAGAGAGTGGGAGAAGTGCATGATCTGCGAGAGGGATGGGGGTGATAGAGAAATTTTTGATGTAAGAGAGGAGATTTGGGTTTGCAATAGCGTAGTCAACCACACTTGCCCTGCCTCCAAATGGTCTAGGTAAAGAAGTGCGAGGATGGGAAACATGGTAGGCAGTTCAGAATTACCAGCTCATGAGATTCTCCCAACTGTAGCAGATATCTCCCATAGGTTGTGGTGGGTCCCAAGTGATCCTCGGAGGTCCGATGCATGTCGATCGTGGTCGGGTCAATCCCTCGAGTGCAAAATATATCCTCTGCCCGATCGTGCATAGGAGTTTGGAGGTCTTTGGTCCGGGCATTGAAGTCTCCCATGAGAATGACGTCCCCTACGGCCGAAAACGTGGTGATGTCAGAGTACAGGTTTGTAAAAGGGTCTCCCTTTGAGCTATTGTGAATAGCGTAGGAGGACGAGATAGGTGGGAAGTAACAGACTGCGACATAAATGTCTCTCTGAGGTGATGTTCTGGCTCTAATCTGAATCCACTTGAATCTGGCATACTCATCAGTCACGACCACTGATACTCTGCTCCTAAGGCTATCACGGACGAGGCAAGCAACACCCCCTGATCCCCTGACACCTGAACTCCGTGTCTCCTGTCTGCAAACTGCAGTCCACTGGTATCCTGTAATGTTGGGGAGAGGTTGGACTGGGCTCGCATGAGTCTCGGTAACCAGGAGGATGTCTGCTGAGCTAAGGGCTTCATAAAGTAGGCCTGGTGAAGACCAGAAGGAGCCATTTCCATTCCAACAGTGAACCGAGAGGTTTGTGCCCTGCCTCCTTTCCGCTCGGGCCCGTCATTTGGAGCTACCTGAACGGGATGCCCATCTTGGGGGGAAGGTGTCTCGAATAACTACCCGAAGGTTTCTAATCACTGCCCATTTCCCTGCCTGTCTTGCTGCTGCAACCTGTTCCTTGGCCTGTTTCAATTCAGCTACTTGAGCTCTTGTGAGGTCTTCATCCAAAAACACTTTATTCGGAAGAGAGAATAGCTTTTGCTTGGCTCGGAGTGCCTGAAGTCTATCCGAGGAGTCACGGAACCTGAGGAAGAGGGTAGAGTCCTGCCCCATCCAGGCTTTGTCCAAGGTTATGTCTGGTATGTCGAGAGTGTCGCATAGAAACCTGTTCCCTAGTTCCATTGGGTCTGCTGAGGGGGGAGGTGTAGGGAGTCCTCTTACCTTAAGATTCAATTCTCTTGCTCGTCGAGTTCTTTCCTCCACGAGCTTTGCTTGCACTATTTCCTCCACCGCTATGAGCGGAGGGGCCTTGTCCTTTCCTTTGACCACTTGTGCCCATTTGTTGATGTGCGTCTCTGTTTCCTGTTTAAAGGACATTTGTTGGGATCTAATTTCCTCCTGTTTGCTTTTAAGATCTCTGATCTCCGCCTGTAAAATCTCGTCGGAATTCTGTCCTGCACTTTGTTCTCGGTATTCCTGCAGTGTTTTTCTGATAGATGCGTTGTCTCCCTCTACTGATAGAACTCTGTCTGACAAAGTGCCGATGTCGGCTCGCAGCCTGCGATTTTCCACCTCTAGGTGTTCCGTTTTCCTCATCATTTATCTAATTTGGGATGTCTAGAAAGCAAAATCTGTTTCTAGCGCCATATCGGTGGCGCTGTATACATTTTCACCTTTATTGTGGCACTGCTGTAAGTACTTCAACAGACCTCTGTTGTTGAAATCTTTGGACAGTGGCGTTTCGTTTTCCCCGGGGTCCTTATTGTGTTGCTGCTGTGCTACTGTAGTCGTTGAAGATGGTAGGAATTCGCGGCGGATGTCCGAGACCTCGTCCACTGTTGCCATGTAAGCCGGTTCTGGGGTACTGTCAGGTCCGTCTCCAGCCCGTATGCTGTGTAGCTTGCGTCCATGGCCGATGGGGATTGAAGTGGAATTATGATATTCAGAGCGAGCAACGGATCGTACAACACTTGAGGGCTGCATAGCAGGGTTGGGGACCGAGGAGAGAAAGATGCAGATCTTTCTTCGGGAGCATTAGATTGCTCAGAATACTCTAATTCCTCGGGAAGAACATCCATGGAGAGAAATCAAGAAAAGACTCACTCAGGATCCGCGTATTACTCCAATTTCGATCCACTTCAACAGGTTGAATCCTGTCTTGTCTGACTCAGCTACAGGTCCTACGTTAATTTTCTGAAATTCGGATGCGACCCTGTTCAATACTGCAGACGTGATGGGTTGACGGTGTTAATTCCACGCTGGAATTTCCAGATTAATCTACAGCGTGAGGAGTGGGAGGGTTTGAGGCAGATCGCGTGGATTCAGAGCAATTACAGAGCTTCCAGAACATTTAGATGCGACTCTATTCTCAATTCCGCAGACGCGATAATTCCACGCTCGAATTTCTAGAATATTATTACAATCTTGCACCGACAAACAAAGGTTACGTTCCGGCTTTAAATTCCGCAGACACGATCCGGCTCTAAATTTCGCAGACTCGACTGGTTGTGACGGCCACAAAGGACGCTGGAAGGGAATTTACGATCCGGCTTTAAATTCCGCAGACAAAGGTTATGATCTGGCTCTAAATTCCTCAGACAACAAAGCTTAGCCGCAAGCTTCCAGCCGAGGAGAATCTTTGAAAATCGAATATGTGCTTGCTCCAATAGTGTATTTTCTTCATGCTCTCTCTGCAAAATTGCGCTCTACAGCACGACCTTCACTGCTTCGTGGCTGGTCTGTCGGCATTTGTCATTTTTTGTGGAACCACCATTTGCTCTGTATACGCTTTCGTCGTCAGGGGATCAAGATCGTAGCCGCCAAAGATTTACGATCTGGCTTTAAATTCCGCAGACAAAGGTTACGATCGGGCTCTAAATTCCTCAGACAACAAAGCTTAGCCGCCAAAGATCATAGCCGCAAGCTTCCAGCCGAGGAGAATCTTTGAAAATTAAACAGCCGCAGAAAAGAAGCATTTCTGTCGATTGTCTAGTCCAAACCCCGAAAACAGAAGAAACGTTTAGACGATAATTCACTTCACTGAAATCGAGCTCTGCCAAACCCTCAACAACAAGCCTTTAATCTGTTGAAGTGCTTTGGAGCACTATAATCAATAAGCTAGATTCCCAAAGAATCTGAAGAAGAGGACCAATACGAGATAACGCTTCTTTATCTTATCAGAAACAACATTTGATTCTTCATACCTGGGGTTTCTTGCTTTCTTTGAAGAGTCGGCTGTTTCCTTGATGACTTGCATTACCTGTCATTCCTTTGATCATTGAAGATGTCCCTGGAATGATTGCTATCATCATCAAGTGAGGTGTCCCTGCCATTCGGACACTCCTTCGCATAATGGCCGAACAAGTCATTTGCCTTTCCTTCCACCCTTAGATCCGGACTTCTCAATGAAGTAATCTTTAGGTAGGCCATCATAAGCTTCCGCTGCATCATTCTGATAATGTTCTCTGCTTTGATTTCACCCTTGGTGAATTTGAAGAGGGATGAGGAATCCATTGATTCCTCTTTTACTCTTGCTTGGGCATTTGTCTTCACCTCAGCTCTGATACCATGTTAAGTTTAGGTATCTTCTATGCTAGAGCAATTTATTTCAATTTTCACAGTTAGCTCAAAATCTTTTCCAGATTAGCAATCACATTAGCATTAAAGTAAACTACAGATATAACATAAATATAAATCTCAGAAGACAAGCCAAGACAAGAGGACACAAGATGTGGCGCTAGCCAAGGACAAACCCCAATGTGGGGAAACCCTTGATCAATTCTTCTTATATGTTCTTCAATAGTTCATCAGAGAGAGAGAGAGAGAGAGATAATACATTTACAACAGAAGTCAACACTTGAATTTCTAGATAAGAGAATAGATCATCTCTCCATGAGATTAGTTGAAGACATGCTACTTCAATTGATTCTCCAAGGTGACTCCTTCATCTATCATTGTGCTGCATCTCGTCCACATGCTGCACCGCATCATGCTGCACTCATCATCACAGTGTTGGACCGAATGACCATGCTAGGCACTTCATGTTGCTGCTCTTGTCACTGTGCTGCTCCAATTATTGAGCTGCTCTCCTCACGGATCTGCACTCAATGCTGCACTCATCACTGATCTGCACTCAATGACTACTATGCTACGCTTCACTGCTGTCTCTAATACCATGCGGCATCCAATTGCTGCATCTAACCAAGTTGTCTAACATGCTGACCACACAAGTAGTCACATCAACCTTCAGTCCTTATCCTTGTGCAACTCTTAACACAATATGCTGCTGGCTATGGCCTGCGGCCTAGCCTAGCAGCAAGGTTATCATACAGTACGCAGCTATTACTGTTGAAGAACAATGTCTACCAATCAACCTTATTGTTGCACATTATGCCCAAAATAGATCTCAAATGTGTCACACTGTCACCTACAACAGTGTGACTTTAACGCTGATAAAATACTTCCTTTTGTTGCGGCATAAGACCACTTCTTGCTGCATCTTAGGTCTTTGTATGCCGTTGATTAGGGCCTCTTCTATTGTGGCTAATAGAGTTGTGTATAAGACCTTTTTCATGATGGCACATAGGAGCTAGATGAGGGCTGCCAATTAGGTCTCTAGATTGACAACGTAATACATCATCCTTTCTGATCTCCTCACTGCTGCTAGGGTTTCCACTAGACAACATATAGAACTCTTCTACATACAGTGGCTAGAGTCTCCATTATGACAGCGGATTAGGATCTTTAAGGACATCGGTTTAGGAGCTACTCAGACATCAGATCAAGGTTCTCTTTTGCAGTGTTTTGAGGGTTACTTGTGACAGCAAATCATGACCTGCAACTAGGGTATTTAGGACAGCGTATGAGGGCTTATCCTTCAGCTCTGTGTAGGCTTCTTTTCAATGCGGGTAGGGCTCCCTCCTTAGATTTGCGTTGAAGCTCCTTAGACTAGAGAGCCTTTTCTTGACAATGTTGAGGGCTTATACTTTACTTCCTCCTTGACTGCGGCTAGGGCATGTATACTTGCGGCTAGGGCATGTATACTTGCAGCTGGGGCTCTTCCAAGATTCCTCCTTTAGGGCTGCGTAGAAGGCATCTTGACTAGCTGCACAGAACCCTTTATGTATTGCGTTAAAATCTCCTCCATGATAGCGCTAGGATCTAGGGCATCCTCTAGGGCAGCGTATCCTCTTTAGATTTCTCCTCCCACCAAAACCCAAAGACAAGTGGAGAGGAAGAGATCACCAAGAGGATGTGTGTACAAATGACTTTCAAGGCACCTCTATTTATACTAAAACGTTGAGCATAAGAGGGGTTTATTTGGTTGCTGGCCGACCTTGACGAATTAAATTCATATTTCCATGAATACTTATCGGAACCGGATGATCTTTAGATCAATCCTACACCTCTCGATGAGAGGGATCCAAGAAAAATATCAGCTGCCATTAATAAGATGACTCACATGGAGTTTGGCCCTAGTTGCCAATTTTAACAAGTGTTAATTGGAATGTGGACAGTGGAGCCTCCAGATATATGACCTCTAACAAGAGGGCTTTAAACAAATTGCAGGAGTAGGAGGCAAGCATGCAAGTGGAACTTGGTGATGATGCCATGTATCCAATTGTAGGAGTGGGATCCATCTAATTCCAAATGCCATTAAGTGATATCCTTCGGCTTAGTGGTGTTTTGTATGTACTTGGGTTAATAAAAAATCCTTTTGTAGTTTCAATGATGACAGATCTTGGATATATGACTGAGTTTGATGATCGACAAATCCTCATTTGAAAGAGATGCTTGGACGACATGGTCTTATCTTGGTTGAGTGTTGGCCGGAGGTGTTCATGGGGTTGGTCTATATAGATTGTAGGGGGATCTTGTAAGAGCTAGTGGATGACAATGACAACTTGTGTGAGTTTTGGCATAAGAGACTGGTTCACTTGCACTATGGATTGCTAGACTTCAAGGTTGAGAAGAAAGGAGTGTGCAAGGGCTATGCCCTTGGGAAGCATGTGAAGGCTACTTTTACTAACAGTGAGCATAAGTCAAGAGAGATTCTTGACCCATTCCACTGAAATGTATGTGGACTGTTGTCTTTAACTTCATTATCAGGTAACACTAATTATGTATCTTTTATTGATGATTCTTCTAGGAAGTCTTGGATTTATTTCACGAAGATCAAGGATGAGGTTTTTGAGAAGTTTCAAGAGTTTAAGTCTCTTGTAGAAAATCAAAGAGGTAAATTAAGGTGTTAATGTTTGACAATAGAAGGGTGTATACCTCTAAGGAATTTGATATCTTTTGTTGGGAAGCACAAACGAAGCAGGGATTGACAGTTTCATACAACCATCAACGAAATGGATTGCCTAAGTAGCATGTTTGTTTTTCTGTTTGTTCTGCTCGTGCACTACCATGAATGCATCATATAGAGAAGTCTTAGTGGAGATTATTGGAGAATTAAGTGGGGAAACTATTAAAACAATTATTCTTATCCTTAATAATTGTTTGTGATCTTTAGTTAGCTTCTTATTATTCTTCATTAGATTCTGTTCATCAAACAATTATCAAGAGCATAAACCATAAAGACAATGGACACAAAATATATGCTCCAAGCCAGGGCAAAACCCCTCCAAGGGGAAGACCCAGAATGAACTTCTTCTCTTCTTAAGAATTAATTCAAATGAGGAATCCAAGTCCGAAAGACCAAAGTGAAGACCTCCTCCAAGCACCAAGTCAGCCCTCCAAAAAAATCGTTCCTTCAACGAGTCAGAATCTTCAAAGTCAATGAAAGTCAAATCTGTTGTGTGCGCAAATGAGTCGAATTCATCTCCTTTATATGCTCCTTTCAAGAGGTCGAATCGGCCTCTCCTAGGCTGACTTTCACAATTAGGGCCGACTTGGACTTGGAGGTCATTTTGAATTTCTAGATCAAAAAATAAAATCTTTTACATGTTACAACTTGCCCAATAGTGTCTTATACAAAAGATAATGACTCTTTTGATTCAAGATAAATATTTTCTTGACTTGACAAACCCTAGGAGCATGAAATGAATGCTTGACCTAGAAGACCATTCAAATGGAGCATGAAATGCATGCTTGACCTAGAAAGACCATTCAAATGGACCATGCTTGATATACATAATGACATGAGTACAATGACAACTATGAAGACCGAAACTAGTTACATTTTGCAACACTCCCTCTTCACTAGGGAGGTATTCATAATTGTACAACCGGTACAAGGATATTCTCAAACTGAAGAGTTCTCATAAGAATAGTTAGATTGATAAGCCATCTTTAAGCATAAACATCATAACCAACACTGTCAACATACTAAGTCCTTAACTTGACAAACTTTA
Source organism: Pinus taeda (assembly GCA_000404065.3). NCBI lineage: Eukaryota > Viridiplantae > Streptophyta > Pinopsida > Pinales > Pinaceae > Pinus > Pinus taeda. The sequence goes on along the minus strand of APFE031091920.1, from coordinate 166,938 downwards.
TTTATATCAGAGCATAATGCTGAGAGGCTTTACGTGAGACACCACACTACTTCTTAAGGCACATACCCCATCAAGATGTTCACTAGGTATGTCCTTTTAGGGCTATTCTTTTCTTGGATATACAATCCTTAAAGAATATCGGTCCTCTTCGACCACTCTTATCTTGGATAATTTCCAATCTTTAAAGAGTGTCGGTCTACTTCCTATGTTGGATTCTCTATCCTCAAGGAGTATCCATCCATTCTCCTTCCTAGTGCCTTCACTAAGACTTACGATTGTTTGTCTTGGTCTAGTGCATGACACATGGAGAATATGATGTCTAACGTCACTCCCTCTCAACCATAGAGGAGATCTTCATTCCCTCCTGATAAGGGAATTGATCCTTTCTCCTTCTCAAACATTCATGGAGACTTCTTACTCCTCCTTAAACATAGATGATTCCTTACTTCCTTTTGATTGGGAAGTCATAAGTACAAGTGTTTTAGCTTGTCTTCATAAATACATCAACTACTAGTTCTTCATGGAGATCTTCAAGTAGCTGCATGGCTCCTTCTTCCTTTTTGCATCTTATCATATTGAGCTTTTATCTTTCTGGATATAATGGAGCAAAATTGTGACAGGGTTCGGGCCATTAACCTTTCATATAACTTTCATCTTGTTATCATCAACAAAAGCATTATATTGAGCCAATCGAAGTATAGCTAATCATAGCTTCCTCTAATCATAAAAGCGATCTTCATAAACATTAAATTATCTTGTTATACTGCTACCTTTTAATCATAAGATGATGAAAACATCTTGACCATATAATCCTCCAAGGATTACTAAAGTCATCCTCAAAACCCATGTATTTATTGAATTGAGTTCAAAACAAACAATTGTAGATACACTTGTCTCAACTATTGTTATGCATTTTTGCAACATTCTTTCAAGTAGCAAAACTATATACCAACCAGATAACCAATACCAAAATATCAATATCATAATTACCTCATCATGATGGCCTTTTGTCAAGATATCAGATTTTGCTTACTTGTTTCCTTTGAGATCAACATCCTTTCGCATGCTCTATCTCCATATTGTATAAGAATTTTTCTCCATGCTCTTCATTTGAATCAAAGTAGCGATGGAGCAAGCTGCAATATATTCTTCCTTGGAGTTGTCATTATTAACTCTCTTTCTTTCTTCAAGAGACCATATTTGATGTTGATCAATATCATCATGTCTAAGTCATGCTATCTCATGGAAGAGTCTTTCTCTTTAGTCATTACAAAGCATATCAAACTTCTTTTTCCAAGCATTGAGTAATCATATGAAATACTTCCGAGCACATTCTTACAACCAAATCTTTCTGCAAGATTCTTGTAGACATAAATTCTACCTTATAGAGAAGAGTTACTAAAGACATGCATACCTTTTCTTTCATATAACCATCTAGCCATCCTTCCTTTGAATGAACTTGCTTCAACCCTTATCAAAAATAAATTCCCTCCAGTTTTGCCTTTCAAACCGCAACTTGACCATCAATATTCGTTCATCCTTCAAGATCATTGATTCGATAATAAATGGAATATAGTCAAGCCATAATGCTCCTTTTAAAGAACCTTCCCTATATGATGATTCTTATTGGAGGATCTTGATGATCCTTTCTGCAAGATGACTAACTCTAACATTATGTTAAAAAATACTTGGATGAACTATGATGTGCAAGATGGTCCAGGTCTTCTTATTTTCGTCAGCTAGATGACTTTTTCCCAAAGCAATTTGATCATGTAGAATCTAATTCTTCTACTATAATATGCTTCCTTCTATGATGCCATGCTTTACAAAAACCAAGACTCTTCTAAAGAATGCAATGATACATGCTACTCTACTTTCTACTTTCCAATAAAAGAAAAACAAACTACAAATGAACTTGGTTAGAGTTGGAGCTCCTTCAATAGTAAAGATCCTTGGGATCTTCTCCATTCAACTTCTCCTAGGTTCTTCCTTTTCTTCAACTATGTGAGCTCCACTCGTTTCCTTCCTTTTGTTGTTCTTCTTGTCTGGACAATTGCTCTTAAAATGTCCATATTCATTGCATCCAAAGCATTGAATCTTGGACATATCTTGTTTTTCTTTGGACTTTCCAAACTTCTCTCTCTTCTTCTTGGATTTTACAATAAAGGCTTGAAACTTCTCATTTGATTCAGTGTCATCCTTTGCCTTCAATCTTGTTTCTTCCAAGATACATTAAGCCCATAGTTCATCAAAGGGAGTAGTATCCTTTCTCGAGTAGACACTAGTTGCAAAATTGCTCCATTCAGGTGGCAAAGCATTTAGTACACAAGTGGTCATCTCTGAATCGGGGATGACTTCCCCAAGTCCATGCAATTGTGAGATCCTCATAAGATGTGTGGCCACATCTTCATTCTTTGATATCCTTGTTCTATATAGTTGATTCTTCAAGCATATTTTTTGACCTAATGTACTTATAGAGTACAATTTCACCAACTTATCATACATTGCTTTAGATGTACTCAAATCAACAACAAAGGGAATGAGATGATCCTTTATAAATTCAATAAGAATCCTTTGTGCCTTCACTTCTCCCTTCTTGTACTTTGCTAATAGATGTACTCAAATCAACAACAAAGGGAATGAGATGATCCTTTATAAATTCAATAAGAATCCTTTGTGCCCTCACTTCTCCCTTCTTGTAATTTGCTAATAGATGTATTCAAATCAACAACAAAGGGAATGAGATGATCTTTTATAAATTCAATAAGAATCCTTTGTGCCCTCACTTCTCCCTTCTTGTACTTTGCTAATTCTTGAGTCTTCTCTTTGTTTGGTATCGTAACTTTACCAAGAACATATTTCGTGACTTCATTTTCTGTGAGCACCAAATCAATCCTCTTCTTCCATGCTAGGAAGTTTGTTGATCCAACGAGCTTGTTACTTTCCTTGCAAAATGTAGCCATTTATCTGTAGATTGAGACATGAAAGACAATATGGTATTTACTTGACAAACAAGTGTCCTTGATGATACCTTGAACTATCTTGATGCTTTCAAAGATTTTCAAGAAACTTCAAGGATGTCCTTCAATAATAAGAGTCTTCAAAAAAGATAGATATTCTTCTTCAAGATGATGAGGTTTTCAATGAGAGCTTGATGTAGTGACCTTCCTTCTTTCAATGAGAGCTTGATCCTTCTTAAGATGACTAGGTCTTCTTCCTTATACCCTTCCTTGTGTCCTTAGCCGATGATCCCCTTTGACAAACATCCTCCTTTTATGTGTCATCAAGATGATCTTCAAGCTGCCTTCTCTTCTTCACCTTAGCTCTGATACCATGTTGGAGAATTAAGTAGGGAAGCTATTAAAACAATTCTCCTTAACCTTAGTAATTGCTTGTGAGCTTTAGTTAGCTTCTTATTATTCTTTATTAGATTCTCTTCATCAAACAATTATCAAGAGCATAAACCATAAAGACAATGGACACAAAATATAGGCTCCAAGCCAGGGAAAAACCCCTCCAAAGGGAAAACCTAGAATGAACTCTTATTATAGAATCAATTCAAATGAGAAATCCAAGACCCAAAGACCAAAGTCAAGATCTCCTCCAAGCACCAAGTTAACCCTTCAAAAAATTCCTTCCTTCAGAGAGTCAAAACCTTCAAAGTCAATGAAAGTCAAATCTGTCCCAATCACAGTTTCAACCCTCCACTTCACACATGCTACTCGGTTTTGCAATTCTTAGCCACTTGCAACTCAAAGCTGCAATTTTCAACTCCTTGCAATAAATTAGAAACCCTAATTTCGCACGTGTGGGAGAAATCAAGCCCAAAAATAGATTTTCTTCCTCTCCTTTTACTTCGTCTTGCTTCCTTGACCTTCGCTCATGCTACTTCTTCCTTCAGATTGAACTTGTGTGTCCAAATGAGTCGAATTCATCTCCTTTATATACTCCTTTCAAGAGGTTGAATAGGCCTCTCCTAGGTCGACTTTTGACAGTTAGGGTTGTCTTGGTCTTGGAGGCCAATTTTGACTTTCCAGACTCAAAAATAAATTCTTTACATGCTACAACTTGCCCAATAAGGTCTTATATAAAAGGTAGTGACTCTCTTGACTGAAGATCAATATTTTCTTAACTTGACAAACCCTATGAGCATGAAATGCATGCTTGACCTAGAAGACCATTCAAATGGAGCATGAAGCCCATGCTTGAATATAATACTTTTCTTTCTTCTTTTGCTTGTAACATAAGTTATACATAATGACATGAGTACAATGATAATTATGAAGACCGAAACTAGCTACATTTTCCAACAAAGATTTGTAATCTCCACCAATGCACAAATTCTGATTATATGATGCACTATGGATGACACATTATGGATCGGAACAGTGTAGAGAAGAATATATCTATCATAGATATAGCCAATCCCTTGATTCATGATTTGGATCTGCACACGTGTCTCTGGTTGAAGGATTTTTTTTGTTTTTTGTTTTTTATTATATCAAGGAAAATCCCGACAGATCCACTCGAAGGGATCACATTCCGCTGGCCAAACTAATCAGAGCCTAACGTTGAGGGTGTCGAGGAGAATTGACCCCACAACCTCCCATTGGCAACATGCGTTAACAATAGGACCTAAACCAATTAAGCTAACCGTCGAGGCTATCGCTGGGTTGAAGGATTTCTTATAGTTGTCTATATTTTAAACATGGATCCTCACAGAGTTCTAAAGGACAAGTTACTAAAGAAGGCATACACAGTGAGAAGCCTTAGGAATCACATCATTGTATTCTTGGTTGTCCTCTCTACATCCATATTCCCGACGAGACAAGGACCAAGTTGGAACCTTCTAGTTTGAAGTGCGTCTTTGTATGTTATAATGAGACCTCAAAAGCTTATAGAGTCGACATTCCATCTCGATGAAAGCTAGTCATAAGTAGAGATGTCAAGTTTGATGAGGATGCATAGTCCTTTAATTTTTAGTGACCTCTAACAGTGACCATGGAGGTAGAAGGGTTGATTGTCCCAAAAACTGATTGCATAAATCATAAAAATCATGAAAATTAGATTCAGAGAGGCAAGCTTTCAGTTTATCCCAAAGGCCTAAATGGTTCACCTAGACATTGTGGGAGGATGTGTGAGATAATGCCTAGGCTAAAGGCAAAGTTTGTGATTGACTCTTGGTGGTTGTACAAGGTTAAGCATGTAACAGATGGTAGCATAGAGAAACACAAAACTTGGTTTGTGACTAGAGGTTCTCCTAGAAAGAGGGAGTTGACCATGAGCAAACTTCTACTCCTATTGTCAGCTAATACTATACCTCTATCATATTTATTATGTCTTTATTGACAATCATTGATTGGAGTTGATATCAAATGGATGTAAAGACAACATTAATTAATGGGATGATTGAGGAGGTATACATAAACCCACCCTATGTTGCACAAAACTTCTAAGAACTCGACGTTTCAGGACGTATTCGTACCCAAAACTTGGCCAAAACTCGACCATAATGTAATCATCTATGAGAGTTAATATAGACTTTGTTTTTCTTCTAAATTGTCATCTATGGGTGTCTTATTCCCTTTTTTCTTGCAAGATAGTGTGTTATTCACTTATTTATAATATATATATATATATATATATATATATATATATATATATATATATATTTTATTATTTTTTATATATATATAAACATATATGACATTTTCGATGATGTTTCAGCCGACGTTTCCTTTTTTGGTAGGTGTCGTTTCTAAACTTACACGTTTCAGAAACTCCAAAATGTTTCGGCATTTCGTGCAACTTAGAACCAACCAATAGGATTTGAGGTGCATGAGCATGAGACCCATGTTTGCAGGTTGAAGAAGGGCCTATATGGGTTGAAACTAGAGCCCTGTTCATGGTGTTTTTAGGATTAATGAGTAACTTTTAGGTTTGGGTTTCACTAAGATAGATGTAGACTCTAATCTTTGCAATTTGGTTGATCATTCTAATCTCTTGATTTTTAGTCCTTTATGTAGATGATCTTATACTTGAAGGAAGTTGAAAGAAGTGTTGCACATATCACGATAATATTGGAATTATTGCGATATAATCGCCAAATTTCCCTTCGTAGATATTATCGCCATAACTTATCGTGATAATTTCCCTGTTTTGAATTTATCACAACAATTTAAGTAATTATCATGATAATTTTGAAATTATCGCCTTGTCTCTGTCAATTTCAACTTATTCCAATTTTTTTTGGTCTTTTAACCCTAATTTTTTAAAAGTGAGTTAGGGGATTAAGCTATCTGGATATTCTACCTATTTCCATCAAGCAAACAAGGGGGAATCTATAAATCTATTGTTTTCATTTCCGAAGATTCATCTCATGAGATACATACCCTAGTAATTAATGGTAATATTAAATTCTTAAAGTAAAAGTGACATTTTCCTTTACTTTTAACATTACCACTAATTGACATCCTCATTTTCATCCTTTTACTTAAATTTTTAACATTACCATTAATTGACTTAGGATGTTTGAGAGTGGTTCCAACCTCATTGGATTTCATATGGAGAAAGTAGAATTTTAGATCCCACCAAAATCTAGCAGATTTAACAGTTTTTAGAATTTCAGGATTGACGGGATTGCAATGTTTTTACTAGATTTCATTATGAACGAGGGTATGGAACTAACATTTAATCAAGATCTCCAAGGCTTCTATGAAACACGATATTAGCGACATTGACCGTTGAGCTCCTTCTTTATGACCTTAGTAAAATTGTACACTTCACTCAAGCAAAATCATTGATTAGGATGTTAGGATTTTTCTATCTTATTTTAATGCTTAGTGGGTGATCTTGATGAGTGGGATCCTAATATAGGCAATGATTTTGATGTTGTCTATTGTTCTAGCATGATTTTCTTTGGATTTCAAAGGCTATTTATTGAATGCAGTTAGAGAGAAAGGATTTTGCTTAGTCTTTGATGCCTAGGCTAGCAGAGGGATGCAAATTTCCACCTTTGCAGATTTATTTATTTCCTATGTATTGACTTAGGAAAAAAAATATCTTTCCTAAAGTCAAATCTATAATTTGATCTCAACCAAAATTTAAAAAGTATTCTCAGCCTTGTGAGTGCTTGTGGTGCCCAAGTTGAATTATAAAGGGGAGATAAGGCAACTGGTGGAGGTAGTTCGAAAAGGCATTAAAAGTGTGTGTGTTCTCTTCAGCGATTGCAGACCAGTGAGTTCAGTGTTGGGGTTTTACTTCTAGCACAGAGAGGCAAAGGAAGAGAGGCTGTACGACCCTTAGAATTTCTAGACTAGCATTTTTAGCGGGAGGCTGAGAGTACTTGCAGAGAGGAGTTGCGCAATAGCCCGTACAAGCTATTACAGATTTCATACGGCGTAGGAGGAGTAGGTTGAGAGGTTTGCTGAGCCCAGTTGGGTGCAGTAGGGTTTTGGAGATTGCCGAGTATTAAGGAATTTTCCCTCATCCTTATAATTTTTTCTAAAAAGAGCAATTGTTGAAGAAATTAATAGAGAACACACACTTTGCAGGTTTTCCCTAGTTGGAGTTTCCTAGGTAATTTCTAGTGTTTCATGTTTTAATGTGTTTGTGTCTTTAAAGTTTATTTTCCATTGCAAATTTTCAGTCAGAATACTCAGTATATTTAGTGAGTGCATTTGAAAGTTCAGTTTCAATTTCTTTCACTTCAAAAATTCATTAAATTAGTGGTGAGTGTTGACCACTACGTGTTAATGACCCATATCAGTACATCCCCTTTTTTGCAAAAGGGATAGCGCCTGATCGATATGTCTGTGCCGTCCAACTATCATCATCAGCCTGATCATCATGTTATAATGTAAACCCATTCTGCATGTATATGATGTAAATAATCTCTGTAGATCTGTGTCATGTATGTAATTGCCTAAGTAAACCTACTTTTCTGGTGACGATCTACATTCTGGGAAGTTTTGTCTCACTGATCTATTATCAGATGGTCGATAGAGTTTTCCTTCAGTGTTACCCCAAAGCCAGAATGGAGTTTGTCACTGGGATCTTAGGCGAGTCCTAGTGTTATGGATCGAGTCTATGTAAAAGTGATTTGGGAATAATCCTAACTATTTGGTAAGGTTATTTTATTACAAATTGCTTGGTCTGCTGGATTATATTTGTATCGCAAAAATGGGTAGTCTGTGAGGGTCTTTTACAAATAGGTTTTCCACCTTCTGATGTAAAAAATATGAAAATCATGATGTAAAGTGCCTTGAGGGTTGGAAAAATAATTTATCCCTTCATAGGTTAATTAATTAATTTTTTTTGCCAAAAATTAATTAAAATCTTAAGCTAGAAATTTAATTAATTCTAGATCTTAGGTAAATTTAAATTCTCCAAAGGCAAAATTCGTCGGTCCTTAAAAAATTAAATTTTAAGAGGTCCAAAGACTAAGGTAAATTAATTACTTTGATAAATTTTAAGCCTTTGATCCTTGGGGTTAAGTCAAAGTCAAAATTTTGCGGAAATCAATTCAAAAATTTAATTTTTGAATTAATTAAAATGCATTTAATTGAAAATTTCGAATTTCCCCAGATATTTAAATATTTCGATGGATGAGATTAAAAGAAATTTTAATCCTCATCAACGGTTGAAATTGCTTTGACGAGGATCACTCGAACTAGCTGTTGGAGGATTTATCTTTAAATAGGAAGTCATTTGTCAGTCAATTGATCCGACCTTTGAGTCGTGTGCCAAGCGAAAAGCTCTCGTGTAATCTTTTTTTTTGAATAATAAAGAAAGACTTTGGGGTTAATCTTCGCTGATGTTACTCTTCATAGAAATACTGTAAGATGTGTCATTTTTTCGTGCAATTTTTTTTTTAGCCATTGATAATAGCTTCTGAAGAGTGATTTGAGTACAGGTATCTTGCTTAGTCGTTGGGGTTTAAGTGATAATTTAAATTCTGAATGTAATAGCAGGTTTCTCTATTTATCGGAATTTTATTATTATTTTCTCGCTCTGTTTTGATCGCTGAATTGAGTTTTGCAGGAAAGTCTTGATTTTTAGATCCTTGGGCGTTAGGGGAAGTTTTCAGTTGGACCAACCAACTCTCGATCCGTGTTTTTTGAAGAACCCAGTTTAATTTGATCCTGGGCTTATCATAAGATTTTTATTGGTGATGCATGAAGGGTTTTGAGCTAAGCACTTCTTTTAAAATTTAAAAATTTAAATTTTGTGTGGAAAATTGATAAATCTGGCTGTTGAGAGCCTTAGATTATCAAATCTGGGAGGGGAGTTGGACTGGCACTCCTCAGATCTGATAGATCTGCCATTCTTGTGCGTAGATCTGTAATTTTTTTTTTTGGGTTTTCTGACTTGGGTTTCTGGGGTTTTATTTATTTTTTATATATCTGGGTTCTGCGTGTTTTCTGTTTTCAAGTACAAGCTAGATCTAGACCATGGAGGGTAAGATCTGGCCTCAAAATCATTTTTGCAGTTATATTATCCAGCTTTTTTGTGGTCCAAGGGTTTTAAATTTTTTTAATCTAGAAATAATTTTACAGGGGTTTCACTGATAAATCTGAAGCACTAAAACACATTGGTGTGAAATTCGTTTTTCTGGGTTTGTCTTGAGTTTTTGGGCTACCATTTTGCTGATTGGTTCGCTGCCTGGTTTTTTAGGTTCACTATGCATTTCGATTTTTTTCTTTTTCTTTTTAAAAACCCTCGCTGCCATCTCTCTTAAACTTGCAAGGGTCCCTCATCTCATTGATCTGCAAATCTCTTCTTAACCCTCCATTCGCCCTCACTCCCTAACTCTCTGGTCTCCTCTCTACTCTCCCACAACATCCTTCATTTTATTCGCAACATCCTTCAAAACCTCAGATTCCTCTCCTACGCTGCCATATTCTTCTTGTCCGCATCCCTTTCTGCTGCAGTCCGCGACCTCTTCTCTCCATCTGCATATTGATAACCCGCAGCTGTAGCTCATCTGCTCATTAACCCTATCTGCTGCCCACGCATCCTCCATTCCCCTTGCTAAATCTCGCCCTCTTTACCTACATTTTTCACCTCTCCTTTCGCTGCCATCTGCGTGTGGCCTCACGCTGCTAGCCCGCATCCTCCATCCATCGCTAACCTGCTTGTCTGCAACCCTACTTGCAAACCCTCTCCTTGCTCAATCTGCATATCTCCTTGTTGCGTCCGCTGTCTCTTTCTTCTCGCGTCAACCTGCTCTATTCGACTGCTCTCCTCCTTGCTTGATCTGCATATCTCCTTGCCCTCCTCATCGATCTGCAGCTCCCTTTGAGCTCCGCTCCATACCCTGCCGTCCACCTGCACAACAAACAAACAAAGTTCTTTACCTTTTCTTTTTTTATTTATTTGATTGTGTTTTTAGTTAGGGTTAGCTCTCATACCTTTTTTTTAATTTTCTTTTGTATTGTTATGAGTTAGACATTCGACTTTCCTTTTTTTTTTTTTTTAATTTTCATTATTTAGATTCATTTTGTTTTAATTTAGATTCACTGTTTTGACTTTTATTTTTAAATCCTTTGATTTGATTTGATTTTCTCACTTTTTATTTTTGATTTATGACTTTAAATTTTTTGCTTTCATTTAAAAAATTCATTAAAAATCATAAAAAACTATAAAATTAAAAAGTTTTTTTTTTTTTTTTTTTTTTTTTTTTTTTGGACTTTGGGATTGAGAATAAAATAAACTAAAAAGGGATTTGAGCTTTCACATTTAATATTTTAATGTGGTCTATGGCCTATTAAATTTTTTAACCTTTTTATTCATTTTAATTTCGTTACATTAAAAGATTCTGATTTCTTCATTTACCACATTCGACTAATTGCCTAAGGAATAATTGATTACATAAATTTCCTTGGTGTCATTTTGTGGTAATATTTCTCTATTGTCAAGTGTGATTAATGTTTCAAAAAATTATATTGGCGATAGGAGGAAGTTAATTGATTCTAGATCTGGGTTATTAATGAAAATTATTTTAAATTTAGAATCTCTTGCATATTGCAGTTTTGGGCGTTTACATTGATCATTCATGATTGTCACTATTCGTCACATATTGGAAAATTGTTCTGGATAACTTGTTTTATTTAGTCTATGGTTAATGCAAATATTAAAGGCACTGGTCTGTAGTAATTTATACCTTGTAATTGTGTCTTATTTTAATCTATCTATCTTAATTAACCGAGACTTGTTTTAAATTCATCAAGTTGTTCATCATTAAAATCTCCTAGAGCCCACCCCAATTGGGGTGTGTGCTGGAGGATGGCAGGGACGACGGATAGTATGAGGAGTAAAGCAAAGGTACCACCCACCGCCCCCCCACATGCTCAAGGCGATGGGTGCGGTGGCCCTTTGCATGAATACGTGCAAGGGCGGTGGGCAAGGTGCAGGCACGACAAGGACGAGGAGGGAGGCGCAGTAGTTAAGGTAAAACATGGGAGTGGTAATTGTATTGTTGTTTGTGGAGTTTGGAGCTAGAGCACCGGAGCAGGAAGGCACTAGTACCATCGATGACATCCGTGGAGCAAGAACGGGTATGTATCTAGGCCCTGTAACCCTCTTGCAAGGGCAACATGGTTTGTTTCTTGTTGGAGGGATCGGGAGAAACCTGGGAAGGGGAATTGGGGGACTTGCTAGGGAATGCGTCGCAGGCATTGCATGGCTGTTGTTTGGTTTTGCGTCTTGGTTATAAGGCATCTGAGTATTGACCTGGCTAATGGCTGGGAAGCCCCTCCTGAGAGCTGCATTGTGACCTTGCATGTTAACTGGGGCAAAACTGGACAGGCTGGTACTGGGGATCGGTAGATTATAAGAAAAGCAGAGGAGCGATGCAGGTTGACTGGGTAGAGGGGAATGGGAAGGCTTACCTGAGCACGGGGACTCTTGCAGGGCCGAGAGAGGGGACCACCAACCATTCAGGGTATGAGCAGCACTGGGAAGGGAGAATGGAGAAGCATGATAAGATATGGAGACTGGCCTCGTCTTCCGACTAGGCTATCACCCAATCAGTGACTTGATCCGAGAGTAATTGGGCTAGGATAAGGATTAAGGAGAACGTCGGCAATAAGAATCAAAGGCAAAGGTTAACACCTCTTTCCTGTGAACAGGTTTCGAACAGAGTGGAGATGGCTTGTCCAGCGAGAGGAAGAGGTCGCAACAGATGCGGGAGGGAGCTTGCAAAGGCCAAAGATCCAAGCACTTCGGAATCGCGTAGAGGAAGGAAATCTGTTGAACACCTCATTAATGAAGCCGCTGCGGCATACCGGGAGGGAACAGATGTAGGAATCCGTAATCTACTGGAAGAATGGGAGGAAGAAATTAAGCAAAACAGTGAGACAGAGGAGGAGATAGAGAATTGGAGGACCTTAGTCCTGAATCCTGGGAATGCCAGAGGAAGAATAACTCAATTTAAGCAGACCCTCTATCTCTATTGGCTTATGAAATGCCTGCTGGGGAAGGCCATGGAACAAATACCAGTGGGGATGGCTCTGTCCCTCCAAGACATGCCCAAATACAAACAGGATTTGCAGCGAATCCAATTCCAGCTCCATTAGTAGGACATCTGTCTGGATAGAATCCAAAGGCACATCCCATGCATCATTGAATTAACTGAGATGCCCAGTGAAAATATCAAGGATCTGGCACTGGTGGAATCGACATCGGAAGAGCAGTAGAAATAGTTAGTTAATTTGGTTTCTTTTTGTTTTATGCGGGTAGCATTTACTTTACATTATGCATGCTTATGATAGATAGACATATAACGTCTTGTCATGAAAGTGAGACATACTTAGCGTGGTTAAAGAGACTGAAACTTTACTGTTTTTGGATGGCTTATAACGAGGATAGGTGGCCAATAGGCTTGGTTTCCCATTGGGCAAGTTGAGGCACCCTATCTCATATATGTGGTGTAAATTTGTCATTTATAAAAAGAAAATGAAGGGTCCTGCCAAGCTTAAAAAAAAATAAAATCTCTTAGAGCCCGTGTTCCATAGGCTACCCTCATCCATTCACCTTAGGGACAACCCCCCTTGACTTGTCTAGGAGAGAGTTTAAACGGAGCAAGGATTGGAGTGAAAACCCTTACTCTGAGCGTTGTCGTGGTGCCTAGACACTTTGTGCGACAACAATGAGTATTTAAAATCTAACACCATTTAGAGCCCTTTAGTCTCTATTTTGATTCAGAGATGGATTGCACTCGGTGATATTTTGGTTATATGAAAAAATTTGCATATTTGTGTATAATAATTTGGATTCATATGGATGCACATGAATTATATGTCTTTTTTTCCGAAATTTGAATATTTTATGTATCTGTGGTTAACCAATCTTTTGGTCTAGTTCTGATAACATTGCTGAGGATGATGTGACCATTTTCCATCAAGCAAACAAAGGGAAATTCATTGTTTTCATTGCCATGATTCATCTCATGAGATACATTTATTTTTGTTTTGATATGATTTTGTATCGTTCTATTAGATCTTATGACTTAGGACAAATATCATATTTCAATATCAATATCTGATGTAGCACTTGACATCTTATGCATCTTATATATTGATTTTATTTTCATATTTATGTAGCAATGTGTGTGTGTGTTTTTCTCGGAGGAAATAACTAAGCAGATCCACTCGAAGGGATCACTTCCCGCCAGCTTATTAGCAGAGCATAACCCATTGAGGAGAATTGACCCCGTGACCTCCCATTAGCGTGGTGCTTCTACGATGGGAACTCAATCAATTGAGCTAACCCTTGGGGCTAATGTGTTTGTTTGATGTTGATGTTGTTTTATAAGTTAAAAAATTGAAAAAAATGGTTTTTTTTTTTGTATTTCCCAACAATTTCTGATATTTTCCCCGATATTGCCGATAATTTAAATTTTGGACACCCAGCGATAAATTGCCGATTACAGTAAATGTAACGTTGGTTGAAAGAGACTCATAGAATGGTGCAAGGCAGAATTGGCGAAAGAATTTGTCATGAAGGACATTGGCTTGATGCACTACTTTCTTGGTCTAGAGATGTGGCAAAGTCTTGGTGAAATTTTGTTTGGACAGGGTAAGTATGCCATCGAGATTCTGAAGTGATTTCAGAGTGTACTACAAGCCTATGGCTACTCCTATGGTAGCAAATTTGAACTCCTTTGTAGATCCTGATTCAGGTTTGATTGATCTGTCTGTGTACAGGCAGTTGATAAGTCCCTCATGTACTTAGTAAACATGAGGCCTGACATTTGTTTTGTAGTCAACACCTTGAGTTAGTACATGGTGCAGCCCAGGTAGGTTCATTAGGTTGCTGAAAATCAAGGGCTCCAGTGCTTAAAGGTCACAATGCATTTTGTAACACCTTGAGTTAGTACATGGTGCAGCCCAGGTAGGTTCATTAGGTTGCTGAAAATCAAAGGCTCCAGTGCTTAAAGGTCACAATGCATTTTGTACAGATGAATGTTGGGGATGGAGAGGTGTTGCTGCAAGGTTTATCAAGATTTTGATTGGGCAAGTAGTGCTAGTGATAGGAGAAGCACTTTAGGGTTTTGCTTCAGTTTAGGTTCAGGCATGGTTTCTTGTTTCAGGCTGAAACAAACTTCCATAGCAATCAGTTCAGTAGGGGAAGAATATATGGCAGCCATTTCTGCCAGTTATGAAGCCATTTGGATTCACAAGTTGCTAGCAAAATTAATAGAAGATCACAAGCTAAGAAAGGCTTAGTGTCAGGAGACATGATCAGAACAGTTAACATAATATACTGGCTTTCATGATGTGAGAAGTAAAGTTGCTTGTATGCATTCTTGTTGAGCCAAGGAAGAGACAGAAGACAGAGTAGTCTCATATTCAAGATGCATATGAGTCTAGAGAGGGGAGAAGCCATCTTGATGTCTTATTGTGAATATCTTAGTTGCAGCTGAGCTGTTGTGTAGTCGATGTCTGGTGTCTCTTGTTCTTCTAGTTACATGTTACTTTACTTTTTAGATGTCATCCTCTCTTCAAGACCTTTCTTATGATTGTTTTTGGGACTCAATTTGCCTCAGGCACAATTATTATTACTAATGTTTGTTTGGGGCTTGAGAGGATTCTCCTCTGGGACCATCTTAACAAGCACTGAGGCCTAATAAGCTGTATTGACTTTGATTTTTTAAGTGCTTACCATGAACCTTGTTTGCCCTGGTTTAGGAATTCCACAATTTTTGCATCAAAAGGAGGTTTTTGAAACTTACTCCATCCATATTAGTATCATTATGCAGAGAAACCTTTTTGCATGCTAACTTTGCTTTCACTCACCCCTTATGAGGCATTTTCAAGTGTCCACACTTATTTTTCTTCATGTTAAAAACTAATCGACACTGAATTATCTGCGTTACCACATTACAAGTTTATTCCAGCTGACTTGTAATGTTCCAAAGTTGATTTTGTCATTTTCAGTTTTTTATCATTGATTGTAGAGTAAATAAGCTGAAAAGTCAAACCTATTTTTTTAGCACATTTTGAAATTTAATTCTTTCTGTAGGCTTGAAAATCTGGATCTAATGATGAAACACGGAGTCAATGCGTGGAAAGTCCATAATCAACATTTGGAAGCATTTTTGGCGAGGTTGGTGGAACAAATCATTTTTATATTCTATTAAACTAAGTACTTGTCATTTGATCTATGATGAAATGTAGGACAAGATGTTTGCCCTTGTGATTTTTATAGTGAAGGTGTAAATGTCACATTCATGGATAGAATGTGTGGGATCTGATAGAAAATGTTTACTTTGGAGGTATCCCTCTTTTGCTGGAAAAATATAGTTCCTCGCTTGCCTGCCTATCAGGCGTTCCAAGTGAGGATGCTGGTTCCTTGTCATTCCCCCATGGATTTCCCCTCTCTTGCCTGTGTTTTCAGATGGAATATGGTAGTAACTGCCTGCTGAAATCCCTGCTGGTAACCCCAAGGGACTCCATGCGATTTGATCTTGAGACCACTGTGAACTTTTGCAGAAGAGCATCAATCAATTGAGCTACCGGGCTCACTATGTCTATCTTTATTTTCCCAAGCAAAACTTTGTGGGATCCCCTTCTTGTTGGTATATCTGGATGGAGGGTGGCTCATCCTCCAGCCACAACAGTGGCTGGTAATCCTGCTGGAATCAGCCAGACTTGAAACTTCAGCCCGATTAGAACTGGGGATCTCGTGGTGAACTCTGCCTTGAAAGAGTCCATTTGAACCAATTTAACCAACCCACTGGGCTTATACTAGAGTTATCCTATGTCTATGAGGGATGGAATTGTTTTACATATCAGTGATATTAAACTGTGAAAATGATATTTTCCACAAGAGCCTTTTGCCACTTATACATATTCTTGTTCAAAGGAATAAACTGTTCTACGTAACTTGAACCAGGATAACTTTTTTGTAAGTAATATAATGCACTTTTGATATTCATAATAAATGAGAGGGAGTGTTTCCAAGTGTTTATAGTCAAGTAGAAAGAAGGAAAAGAGGTTCCAAAGTGGCATGACAGCAAAAATCTTGCACCTGTAAATTTGTCTGTTTTTAGTTGCAATAAATGTCTCTTTGCATGAACAAATCAACCAATTTGTTTTTGGTCACGATATAATTATCCATGTGAACATGCAGCCTGTTGACACCTGGTTTTTCTTGAGAGTGATTGATTTCATAACTGCAGATTAATGCGTTTCTTCTCTACTGGAACTCATATGTAATGTATGCTTGGAGCTCTTTACCAGACATGATTTATTATTTTACTTGTCAATTGGTCACTAAGTTACAACTAATTGCCTCGTATGCATGCCGTCTAATTTATCTGACATATTTTCTAGACATGCATTTTGCATATGAATGGACACAAGTAAACCCATTTGCGTTTTTTCAAACAAAATGAAATTTAAGGTCGTATATGACCGTTGAGTATAGTTAGACCCTATATGTATTGAGATTCATAAGTGACAGAAAGGGGATCGAATGGAACCAAAACAAATCCAAATTCCTTAAATAAACAAGGAAAAAATAGCAAGCAGTGCAAGTCTTGAAGATAAATCAGCCAATAGAGTGAAACCCTAGTGAGGGAAAGTAGCCATGAATAAGTGTGCTAGAGAGAAATAAACCCATGCACAAGAGAGAGAAAAATGCCTAAGCATAGATGAACACCAAAGATATATATTTCCTTGGGCCCTATGTTTTAAAACTTGTACTCAGATACAGAATCTGTCAAGTGTCAACTTGGACTCAGATTGACTTTTGACCAATCTGATTTAATGCTTAAAAGTTAATAGAAATTTAAATTTTAATGAAAAAACTATATTTTAAAGATTCCAAACCATGATTCCAAAAAATTATTGGAATTTTGGAAAAAAAACGTTACGAGTAAATGAGCAAGAACATTTAAGTGACAATGATAAGTGACAAGCAATGTTTCACCATCAGTTATATCGGTATCCTCAACATCAGTATCACCTTCCTCTTGTCGAGCCTTTGCCTCTATCTTGATCCTAAGGGACATCAATGAACAAAAACCTATTTCATTGAAACTATTTAATCCAAGCCTTATAATATGGTAGAAAAGCTTAACATTCATGACCTGTGGTTTTGGTTTTAGTGAGTACATTTTTGCCAATGCCATGAAAAATGAGTTCAACATTCAATACCATCAAAAAAGGGAGATAAAGGGCTTGGTGCTCTTGAATAACTGCCAATCGCATTCCCTCATACATGATAGAATCCAATGAAAATGTTGAAATCCTGAAAGCTATTAAGTTTGCTGAGTTTTGAATGGGATATGAAATACTACTTTCTCTGTATTAAGTCCAGTGAGGTTGGAACCATTCTCAAACATCTTGAAACAATTAATGATAATGTTAAAAATTTAATTAAAAGGATAAAAAGGAAAGATAAAGGAAATATCAGTAGGAAAGATAAAGGAAATGTTGGATTAAAATAAAAGGATAAAGGAAACATCAACTTTTACTTCTTAATCATTACCATTAATTGCCAACATTGGTAGGGTGTAGAAGTCAGATTTTTTGTTTTTGTTTTTTGCCTGCTAAGTTGGTCACAATGGGCTGTAGTAGCTACTCGATTGAGTAGGTGCAATCTTCACCGAGTGGGATTGGTTCACACCTACAAGCTAAATG
This sequence comes from Pinus taeda, assembly GCA_000404065.3. NCBI lineage: Eukaryota > Viridiplantae > Streptophyta > Pinopsida > Pinales > Pinaceae > Pinus > Pinus taeda. The sequence goes on along the minus strand of APFE031091920.1, from coordinate 148,789 downwards.
AGCTTGATGCCTAACCAAAGGCCATCAGGCCCTTTCAAAAGAAAACCCATTAGGTGTTTATGAAAGATGTGGCCAATCGAAAGAAAATAGCACATTGGGCATGTTGCCGCCTTGCTTGCACGCCTAGGTTAGTGTGGGAAAAATACTTAACCTCACAAAGTGTGATGCTGGTGGCAAACTAAGAGAAGGGGCTGTCACCTAATCCTAACTCTCTCCATTAAAGCTCTCTCCTAGTTAAGCTAGGGGGGGGTCCCTAAAGAAGGTTAATTAAAGGAAATGTGAGTTTCTAGGAGACGGAAGTTATAAGGAGATACCTATCAAAGGTGATTTGGTTCCAAATGTGAACAAGCATATAAGTATATGAACAATATTCAATGCTATATGCAAAGTATAGACCAGCGTTTCAAGGCAAATGACAAATGCTTGCTCAAAATAAAATTCAAGATACATACAGTTATAGATAATCTTGCAAAATCAAATGTTAGATCAAGGTGAGCATATTGTTGAATAGTGTAACTAGTTTCGGTCTTCATAATGACGTGTAATTGTGATTTTATGTAATTGATGTAAAGAAGAAAATAAAATTATTATTATAATGCTTGTCTCATGGGTTTCATGAGCAAGGAATATTATTTTTAGTAATGGCTTCCATTGTGAACCCTTATGATTGGTCATAAAGTCAAATTGAGTCAATGTCATGTATGAAGGACCCTTCTTGGGCATGTTACATTTATATATGTGTTAATGAAGGCGTCAAAAAGCCCTTCCAAGACCAAGCTCAAGCATCTCCTTCAAGTCGACCCTTAAATGAAATAATGAATTTGCTCCAAAGATATGTTGGCTCACCCACAGTTCAAGTCGGCCTATTATGGATGCTCCAACCACTATAAATCAGGCAACTCAGCCTCATTTTAGAGACAAAATTTCGGTCAAGAAAAAGTCTTCAATATGAAGTGTGAGAATCACCCAGAAAGGAGTCTCGTAGCTAACAAGAAGAAGGAAGGAAGAGCAAAGGTGTTGTGGGTCTGTTTTAGGTTGTTCTTCTATCGCATGTGCAAAGAAGAGAGGGATCATTTGCTGCAGGAAAGGCCGAGAAGATTACAATCATCTAAGGTAATCGAATTAAGAGAAGGACAAGTCAAAGGGAAGCCGAATTAGGGAGTCTCTATCTTAAGCGAAGGAGTCAAAGGAACTACATAGAAAGTGACACTTACTAAGAACTGCAACTAGGGCTTTTGAAATAGGCCGAGAAATTGCAAAAAACCGATAATATGAAGTGTAGCCAAGAAGTAGAGAGAAATTCAGCAGTTTGACTATCGTTGACTCAAGGAAGAGAAGGAAGCTTTGTGTCTTGGTCTTGGAGTGGAAAATAGATTAAGGGTCTTGGTCTTGGTATTCGCCAGTCAAAGGCTCTATAAGAAGAAGAATTTGTTTGAGTTTTCCTCTCAAGTGGGAGAGGTTTTGGCCCTAGCTAATAGCCTATATTCTGTGTCTCTTGTCTCGTTGTTGTTTATGCATTAGTAGCTGTTTGATGAAGAAGAACACTATAATAATCTTTTGAACGAGAAGATCCTAATCTAAAGAAGTAAAAAGCATTCACAAGCAGTTATCAACAAAAGAGAAATCACCTAATTACTATGCCCTAGATTTCTCAACATGGTATCAGAGCTAAGGTGACAATCTCAAGGAAGGGCATCTTATCAAGGGACACTTGAGCACTCAAGGATCTAACCTCGAAGGGCTCCAAAGCAAAGTAAAAAATCTACGAAGAAGTGTCAAAACCATAGATTGAAGTAGTCTTGGATCATCATCAAGAAAAGAAGGCCAAGTCCCTACAACTACTCAAGTTGAAGAAATCTACAAATCCAAGCAACCTGAAATCTATTCATCCAAGAGAAGCACTTCAAGGACAAAGATCACATTATTATCTTGAAGAAAAACCCTAGTTCGATCAAAGAAGCAGTCTTGGGATCCACACTTAATCTTTGAGTGGAAAGTATCTTAAAAGACTACTCATCCAAAGGAAGCTAGATCAAAAGGCGTTGTCATTATCAGAAAGACAATCACCCTTTTATTGAAGCAAGGGTTTCATTTGGAAGAAGATCATCCAAGAAGCATTAAGACATCTTCATCAATCATCATCAACAGAGGGATCCAGTTGAAGATTCTATCTTTACTTGACAAGTAAGTATCTTTTCCTCTATAATATAATCTAGTAAAATGACTTCATTTTGCAAGTAGATCTATAAGCTGGTTAGGTCATCGAACTTCCTTGCATGGAAAAGGAGGATAGACATAGTTCTTGAAGAAAATGAAGTTATTGATCATGTCACTGGAAAAGTTTCCAAACCATTCGAAGGACAAGCACTATCTGAATACATGGAAAGGGATCTAAGGGCTCAAGAGATTCTTATGGAATTTGTCAAAGATCCCCTCATTCCCTCTATAACAGAGTTGGAGACATCAAAAGAGATATGTGATACTCTGTTAGAACTATTCTATGAAAGTGCAATAAGAAAGGTCATATCACTTAGATCTGATCTATACAAATTGAAGGTATCAAAGGATGAAGGGATATCTACATGTCCCTTAAAAGGATCTCAAATAAGAACTCAACTGTAAGATCTAGGGGAGATAATATTTGATAAAGAAATGGTCTCCATTGTTCTAGATGCATTAACTGATGGACAAGGTAACCTCGTATTAAATGGTTGTAAGGAGAAGAAAGCTATCCCATTCAACAACTTGTGGTTTCTATGCAAGATAGAAGAAGACAGGTTGAAGGCAAAAAGTGATGAAGGACCAAGTGAAAGGGGTCAAACGTTTACTAAAAGGAAAGGGAAGTTCGAAAAGCATAGTTCTCAAGAAAACATAGCTAAGATTCAATGCTATGGATGTCAAGAATATGGGCATTACAATAGAGATTGTCCTAAGATCAAGAATGACAATATCAAAAGAGGAAGAGAAAGAGTCCATATCACCGAAGAAGTGGAGGAAGCTGAAAAGAAGAAGTCCAAGAAAGAGGAAATAAGAGATCTATACTATGACTGAGATAATCTTCCTCACCTAAGTTCTTTTCAAGTTCCTGGTTTTAAATTCTTCTGTTGTAAGATATGGCTGTCATGAAAAATAATGGGTTGCATCATGGCATCATAAAAGCATTAAAAATTGGAGCTCGTGACATCATGGAGAAGCATGAAAGATGGTTGAAATCGAAGTCGACTATGGAAGGATATAGCTCTACCTCATTAAAAGCATAAGTGGCACTTATGGGAAAAAGTGAAAAAGTCGTATAGGACAAAGGCTCATCATACATCAAAAGGAAACATCTGCCAAATGGGGATGCTCAAGATCCTCAAAATACTCTGATAAAATCTTCATCGGAAGGTTCACCAATCTAGAGGGGAAGCAAGCATTTTATCAGGAATTCCAATTTGTGGAATTCATAGGATGATGGTATGATGACAAGAGAGGTAAAGTAGATCAAGGGATTGGAGTTCTTTCAATCAAGGAAACTGCCGCAGGAAGTCCAAATGACCTAAAGAAAATTGAGGTATGTATGCTTGTATTTGATATTTTTGGAGTCATGTCATATGGTTGCAAGTATCATGGGTAAATGCTCTATCTTGAGAGCATGATCAAAAGAAAATATCTCCTTCTTTGAAAGAATGTCGGAAGCCATGAGTCACACATTAACTAGATGGAATCAACATAATATGTCCTCATATGGAATATGAGGTGGTTGACAATAATGTGTGAAGAAAGGAAATGTGTGAAGAAAGAAAGGAAGAGATCATGAAATATGCAACCATGAAGAAGGCAATCAACATCCGAGAACTGAAAGATATGACTAGGATATCTCCATGAAAAATATGATGTAGTCTGAAAAAGAAAGTGACCCTTGACAATATATATCTTTTGGAGATGTGTCAATGTGTATGTGGGACGCTGATGCGAACTAGATGATGTCATGATGAAAGACTATCACAAAGGTAATTTTGATTTAATGTTCATTCCTTTATTTATGATATCTGGATGGGCTTATGCAGGGTTGCGAAAGGAAGATCTATGGATATATTCCACCCATGATGTCCATGTAGTAGGATGAAAGATCCTTAAGGAAACATGGCATGAAGAAGACAACATGGCATGAAGGAAAGCCATATATGAACTAATGGATCACTTTCCAATGAAAGGAATAAAGACATGAATGACTTGTGATGAAAGTGATGGATGGTTCGTGCCCTACAAAAAGGTCCCGTAAAATGTAGATTCCTTGACAACGAAGAAAATTCATGACATCAAAGGAAGGAGTTCTACAAGTAGCTGGTTTTCCCATGATCTCCACCTAGAGAGCTGTTGGAAGCAAGTCCTTGGTCAAAAGGGAGCTTCGTCAAGTCCCTATTTAAGAGGGAGCTTGGGTACATTCCTTTATGGAATGGGTTGGTCATCCCTAGTTAAGAGGGAGTGATAGTTGTGGTTCTCTATCTCACGTGTCATGTACTAGACTAGGACTAACAACCGTAAGTCTCAGTGAAGGCCATGAGGAGAGAGATAGACACATCATTCTTGTCTTCACTTGGGAAAGCAAAATGGAGGATTGGGTAAACATTTGGCATTTGATGCTCTTTGAGGATGAGTTAGGGGATCCAAGATAAGAGTAGTCGTAGAGGACCGATATTCATTGAGGACTGGGAATCGAAGATAAGAATAGTCCTGGTGGAACACATCGTGAGGACTCGAGTGGGGTATGTTTCGAGAGGGACAAGGATGAGGGTGTCTATACATTATTGGTCTCGCCAACATTGAGCTCAGATCTTGTGGAGAGATAGAGATGTTAGTCAAGGCCTTGCTATGTGACAATGCTAGTTGATATGATGCTATACAAATGGGTTAACAATCTGACTCTTCTCATGAGAATTCTTCAGATTGAGAATGACCAAGCACCATTATGAATACATCCCTAATTAAGAGGGAGTGTTGAATAGTGTAACTAGGTTCAATCGTCATAATGACATGTGTAATTGTGATTTCATGTAATGGATATAAAGAAGAAAATAAAATTATTATTGTATTGCTCTTCTCATGGGTTTCATGAGCAAGGAATTTTATTGTTGGTAATTCCTCCCATTGTGAGTCCATAGGGGTCATAAAGTCAAATTGAGTCAATGTCATGTATGAAGGATCCTTCTTGGGCATGATACATTTACATATGAGTAAATGAAAGAGTCAAATAGCTCTCCAAGACCAAACTCAAGCATCTACTTCAAGTTGGCCCTTAAATGAAATAATGAATTTGCTCCAAAAGACATGTCGGCTCACCCACAGTTCTAGTCGTCCTATTATGGATGCTCCAACCACTATAAATAGGGCAACTCAACCTCATTTTAGAGACAAAATTTCGGTCAAGAAGAAATCTGCAATAGGAAGTGCGAGAATCACCCAAAAAGGAGTCTCGTGGCCAGCAAGAAGGAAGGAAGAGCGAAGGTGTTTTGGGTCTATTTTAGGGTTGTTCTTCTATCACACTTGCGAAGAAGAGAGGGATCATCTGCTACAGGAAAGGCCAAGAAGATTACAATCATCTAAGGTAATTGAATTAGGAGAAGGACAAGTCAAAGGGAAGCCAAATTAAGGAGTCTCTATCCTGAGTGAAGGAGTCAAAGGCACTACATAAAAAGTGACACTTACTAAGCACTACAACTAGGACTTTTGAAATAGGTCGAGAAATTGTAGTGAACCGAAAATCTGAAGTGTAGCCAAGAAGTAGAGAGAAATTCAATAGTTTGACTATCGTTGATTCAAGGAAGAGAAGGAAGCTTTGTGTCTTGGTCTTGGAGTGGAAACTATGTTAAGGGTCTTGGTCTTGGTATTCGTCAATTGAAGTCTCTATAAGAAGAAGAATTTGTTCTGGTTTTCCTTTCAAGTGGGAGAGGTTTTGGCCTTGGCTGATAGCCTATATTTTGTATCTCTTGTCGCTTTGTTGTTTATGCATTGGTAGCTGGTTGATGAAGAAGAACACTATAATAATCTAATGAAAGAGAAGATCCTAATCTAAAAAAGTAAAAAGAATTCACAAGCAATTATCAACAAAAGAGAAATCAGCTAATTACTATACCCTAGATTTCTCAACACACTAAATACCACTTGCAACTATAAAGGAAATTGTACTTGTAAAGAGAGTGCTTAAGTAACAAAAGATAATGACATCCAATAATCATGAGCTAATGATCCGAATTGGATCATTATATTGTTTGTCATCCATCTCGATGTATTTGGAGTGGAAAAAGTGGAGGAATCAACTCACCGGACCGTTTTTACTAGAGGGACCCAATTTGGCGAAATGAAGTTTGAAACTTTTCGAGAGTGTTTTGAGGCATCAAACGACATTTTTGGGGGTAAGACTTTGCCGCCTAAGCCCATCACCTTTTCATTCTATTCTACACATAGAGAGATTTCCAACGGCGCAAGAATCGCGTCAATCAGAGTCTCTATGCAAAAGTTATGTCACTTAGAAGTTGACCTTTTTGTTTTCACACCTATAGTTCAGGAGGATGTCGCGTTAGCCCCATTATTCATGGAAAAGGTGCCAGCCATGTGTTTGTGATGTAAAAGACTCTAGAAGAGTCTATTTTGTAACTCTAGTTAGGAGCTGATGTAGTCAAATTTAACCACTAGTAGGCTATCAGGCTGTGTTATAACTGGGCCGCTAAGAGGAAGAGGCATTCCATTCTTTCGAGAGCATTTTGTTCCATAGTTGAGCAAAGATAGCAAGGGGAGATAGGAGGTAGAGCACACAGAGAGGATCTGTGCACTGTAGCAGCCCATGGGCCATAGACATTACTTCTTTATATCTGCAGCCATATTTCTAGACAGAGAAAGAGATCCAAGCGGCCTCACCTTCCATCTGGATTTTCTCCTGAAAGGGTTTCCCAGAGAGCATTACATGCATGCACTAATTACAATAAGATCTACAGATCTAGAAATTAAATAAAACTATAATAGTGTAGAATCTCAAATTTTTAATATAGTATTATTAGATATGTTGTGATTAACTGTCCAGTGGAATATCCATGGCAGTTTACGGATCATTTGGTATCAAAGTTGGATTCTTTGGCGTATTTTGTGAAGATTGCAGGGATGTAGATTGACAAGGCTGTAAATCGTAAAACCCTAAATACGAGCGACGAATTTGTAAACGAACCTCGTGATCCTGCAGAGGTGAGGTTTTTGTGGCTTGAAGAACAAGTCGAAGATATAAACCGCAATGTAAAGCTCCTCATGGTAGCCCTAAGTAATAAGCTGGGGATATTTGGAGAAGAAGGGGGTTCGAATATAGAGGACAAATCGGAAGGGGAATCAGGAGATCGGGAAGACGTAGATAACCAACCGAAGAAAAAACTTGGAAAAGATCAAACTAGTTCGAGTGTCGTGAACCAATCCCTATTTAAAGTGGAAGCACAAGTCGATATCAAGCCATACCACGACGAGATCGACGCTCTGAAGCTGAATCAATGGTTGCAGCAAATGGAAGTTTATTTCAGTGTCCATCAGATCGAGGAAGGGTAGAAGATCTCATTCGTGGACTGAAATTCGGGGCCATGCACTGACTTGGTGGGAGAGCCACATGAAAACCCTAAGGTTGGAGGGAGAACCTCCAGTGACTAAGTGGGAGGATTTCAAAACCCTCATTAAGTTATAGTTTTATCCCATTGGGTATGTGGAAGACCAATGGATCCAGTGGCATTATTTCAGGCAAAAGTCGGGCCAAAGCGTGCAAGAGTACACCACATAATTCAGAAAGATGGCTATAATGTTGGGTATCTCTCCAAAGAACCCAGATGTACTCCTCAAGTATTTGGGGGGTTTGCACTGCCATCTGCGTGAGCAAGTGATGTTGTTCAAGCCCAAACTGGTGGATGAGGCTTGTGTACAGGCATAGTACCTGGAGAACATAGGCCTAAAAGGAGTGCAATCAAGTGGATCGAAGCAAAAGGAGAAACAAGACGCTTGTAAGGAGGGGAAGAAGAAGTAAAAAGAGGGAAAAGATAAAAAGACGACAGCCATAACACACCAGTGCAAAGATCCTAGCAACCACTACAACCACTGGAACATTGAATGATTGATGGCCATACAGAGGAGAAGTGTTGGAAGTTGCATATAAAGCTAAACCCGAAGAACAAGAGGAAAGATAATAAGAAGAAGAATCTCATGGCCACTGATTTGAGCAACCAAGTTGAAAGCAACTCGGACGTGGATGAGAATATCGTTTGTACACCAGTGCAGAAGGAGGTGAACCTGAGTAGCCTTTAACAACAAGAAGAGAAAGAAGTGACCAAATTCTTCCATGTAAAGATACAGGTCAAGAAGACGAAGATTGATGTTCTATTTGACTTAGGATCGCAGACAAATCTCATTGCAACAAATCTGGTCAAGGAGTTGGGGTTGGAAGTTTGTAATCATCCAAACCCATATCCATTGGGATGGGTACATACAGATGCAGAGCTGAAGGTGACAAAACATAGTAAAATTAGATTTGCTATCAGTGTTGATTTTATTGGAGTAGATTTGGATGTGGTTCCCCTTGGTATATGTGGAGTCGTGTTTGGGAGTCCATACATGTACATGCGTGATGCAATATTTATGAGGAGAGCTAACTAGTATTGGCTCATCAAGGATGAAAGTCATTCATCATCAACGCGCATAAAGGCAAGTCAAAAATTTCACTAGTAAGTGCCAAGCAAGCCAAGAAATTGATCAGTTCCAGCAAGAATTATGTTTTATTATTTTTAGGGGAAAATCAGTCTATAAGGAGTCAATAAGAGGTAAGGCATCGCTAGAGGGGTGTACTAAGAAACAAAAACAACAAGTTGAGGAGTTGTTATAGGTATACAAGGACGTGTTCCGAGAGCCTAAAGGGCTACCCCCTAAGAGAGAAGTGGAGCACGAGATCCAACTATTGCCAAACTCCCCATTGCCAAATATTGGGTTGTACAGGCAGTCTGTTATAGAAGAAAGTGAGGTGAAGAAACAGTTGCAACAACTACTAGAACAGGGTGTCATTCGACTGAGTACATCAGCATGTGGGTCACCCATCATCATTGTGCCAAAGAAGGATGGGACTTGGTGGATGTGTATAGATTACAAGGCACTGAATAAAATCACACTCAAGAACAGATAACCCCTGCCCAGGATAGAAGATCTGCTAGATCAATTGCAACAAGCAAAACATTTCACCAAGTTGGACTTTAAGTCTGGAAATCACCAAGTTCGAGTCAAAGAAGAAGATTCATGGAAGATCGCCTTCAAAACCAGACAAGGTTTGTATGAGTGGTTAGTTATGCCATTTGGCCTATGTAATGCACCAACTACATTTATGAGATTAATGAATGATGTACGACGCCCTTTTATATATTCATTTGTTATTTTCTATATGGACGATATACTAGTATATAGTGCTACCTAGGAGGAACATATTTCACATTTGACGCAAGTGCTAGAAACATTAAAGAAGCACCAGCTAGTAGCAAATCTCAAGAAGTGCGAGTTTGCACAACAGTCCTTGGTCTATTTGGGATTTGTGATTGGTGGTGGAGAATTAAAGATAGATCCTTCCAAGATGGAGGCCATCATGAAATGGCCGGTGCCTACTAATGTTATTGAGGTTAGGAGTTTCATTGGGGTAGCACAGTACTTGAGGAAATTCATAGCCTCGACTTCAGTAGTAGCAACACCGCTCCACTCCATAACAGCAAGTGGCAAGAGTTTCCAGTGGGGAAAAGGTTAACAGAAGGCCTTCGGTGAGTTAAAGAAGAAGATTAATGAAGCACCAGTTCAGGCATTACCAAACTTGCAACGACCCTTTGAAGTGGAGACAGATGTGAGTGGGTATGCTATGGGAGCTGTCTTGATGCAAGGAGGAAGGTTCGTTTGCTACCATTCCGAAGTATTTCATGGGGTAGTTCTTAACTACCCTACCTACGATAAGGAGCTCTATGCTGTGGTGCAGGCTATAAAAAAGTTGAAGCACTATCTGATGGGAAAGGAGACAATAATCCACATGGATCACTAGCCGTTACAGTACCTGTAGGCCCAGAATAAGCTACAATAGACCAGGCATTACAAGTGGATAGGGTTTTTACAACAATTTCATTTGGTGATCAAGTATAAGAAGGGCAACACAAACAAGTTGGCCGATGTGCTTTCAAGGCCACCCACATCAAAGATTACAACTTTGGGGACTCTTATGCACATGGAGCCATTCACCCATGATGCATACAAAGAGGCATATTCAGAAGATGAGGACTTCAAGGAGGTGTATCAACAGTTGCAAAGTCAGAGTCATATGCATGATGGTGATAACACCATCGACTGCCATCTCCAGGATGGGTTACTCTATAGGCTGGATAAGCTATGTGTTCCTAAAGGTGAGTGCTTGAGCTGATTAGAGAGGCTCACACCTCCAAGGTTGCAGGGCACTTTGGTGTAGGGAAGACCGTGGCTAACTTATAGAGTTATGTGTATTGGCCCAAGATGCAAGAGCAGGTAGCTAGGTTCATAAGAGGATGCATGCTTGGTTGTACCAGCAAGCCTAGTAATAGGAAACAAGGTCTATATTATCCCTTACCTTTACCTACTCGTCCTTGGGAAAGCATTTCCATGGACTTTGTGGGAGGTTTACCAACAACCAGGAAGGGACATGATTACCTGTTCGTGGTATTTAACTGGTTTAACAAGATGTGTGTTTTAATGCCCTATAAAAAGACCACCAGTCGATAAGAAGCAACAAACTTGTTCTTAGGACAGGTCTGAGTACACTTTGGGATACCAAGGAGTATCATTTCAGATAAGGATACAAGATTTCTCAGTGCATTCTGGACTACATTGAGGGAGAAGATGGACATGAAGTTGAAGAGATCTACAACATTCCATCCATAGACAAATGGGTAGACAAAAGTAGTCAACAAGACTTTGGTGCAGCTTCTGAGGGCTTACAACTAGAAGCATCCGAAGACCTGGGATGAAAATTTGGTATATATACAACATTTTTATAACAGAGCAGTCCACACTTCTATAGGAAAGTCCCCATTTGAAACTTATTTTGGATATTTGCCACCTTCACTTTTGGACATGCATATGGGCAACAAGGAGGAGTGAAGGAAGACCTTATAGGAGATGCTTTGAGGGCCGAAAAATTTATAGAGAAGATCAGGTAGATCCATATACAAACATGAAACACTGCAGAAGTTGTAGGAGAAGTATAATGCTAGACATGATCAACACAGAACAAAGAAAACATTCAAGGTGGGAGACAAAGTATGGCTACAGTTGAACAAGGAGAGGCTACAGGGGCCTGGTAAGAAAATCAAGGCTCTAAGGTATGGTCCCTTTGAGATATTGGAAAAGGTGGGTGATAATGCCTATTGACTTAGTTTACCACCATATATGCACATTTACTCAGTTGTAAATGGAGATAATTTCAAACTCTATGAGCCTTTTGTTGAAATTTCTAAGTCTAACCCATTAGAAATTCTTTTTGTACTATCTGGTTTATTTCACCTACTTGTTTAATTACTTCACAAGTTATTTACCATGTAAATAATGAAAATAAACACAATTACAATATCAACATCTACAGATTATCAACTAAAAGATAACAAGCACACAAGTGACATCGTTATTTTTGGACAAATGTCCCCGGAAAAACCCAATGCTGGAAAACCAGTGCAGCTATTCTGAGGGTTTTATTATTATGCAGTCTATCTGAGTACAATAGGGTGCCTAATCTGGCTCACCCGACAGAGAAAAATACACGATAACAATACCTCTATATCCGGAAACAAGTATTCAGAAAACTTGTCCCACAAAACCCTCTCCGACATAACTGAAGCTCAACGCTGGCCCTTTTGGCCACTGCGTCAGCCTCCTGCTGACCTGCGTCAGCCCCAGGACCCTCTGCATCAGCCCTTTGAGGCACTGCGTAGCCTCTGCGTCATTCCCTCTACCCTCTGCGTGGATGACGCAGTCTCTCTAGGCTCTGCGCTGCCTTCGCTGGGCTCTGCATAGACTGGACTGATTGCTGCTTTCGCTCTCTCTGCTTTGGTGCTGGTCTCCCAGTATTGTCCTTGCCTCTCTACCTCGTATTCACTGCCCCTCGCTTTTGATCACTGATTCACTTTTGCTTAGCAACTTCGCTCTAGCAAATGAATGACTGATCACTCTGGTGTGTTCTCCAACTGACCCTCAAGCCTCCTCTTATACTTTTCTTGTTGGTCGATCAATGGCTGAGATTAAATCTCTAAACAATGGCTAAGTTTAGATTTGGCTTGATCCATGACTTTTGGAACCTTCTAACCCAGTTTTATATTAATACCCATTAATGTTTTATTTTTCCTAAGTTTAGACTTAGGAACTCCATTAAAAATATTAATTATCTTAATATCTCCCGAACCAGTTAGAATCTGCCCAAACCATTTCTGGGTCTTGGAGATCTCATGCGCTTTAGCCTCTCCACCAAGTTTCATTGCTAGAGCACATCTGATGCTACCCCAAATCAACACTCCTTTTTAGTGAGGACTGTGCTTTAATAATACTCCACATTGAGCATCACCCTAATTATTTGGCACTGATCCCTGTGCTGATGCTAGGCCTCCTTGCCTAACATCCTTTGCACTGTTGCATCCTATACTACCGTCCATGGCCCTACCACTGCCATTGTTGCATTTGTATGGTAGCTCCCTTTGCATCCGTGCTGCTGCTGGTCTATCCTCCTAGCACTGCATTTGCATTGCACCCCCCTCTCATCATGTTGCATTGTGCTATTGCATACCACTACTGCGTTGCAACTTAGCTTCTAAGAAGTAAGTAACTGATCCACCCAACTTCTGAGTCCTGACATCCCTGTCAAGCTTGAAACACTCTCGATGCTGAAGCTCTCTCTGCCGCTAACAAGTGATCCCTTTATTGACCTCTGCGCTGCGGCAACAACTCCCTGCATCTCGCACCGTTGCACACCTCTCTGTGCCATCCTGCACTGGTGCAACACTCTCGTGCCTCTCGCACTGTTGCAGCCTACTAGCGTCGCGCTGTCCTGAGACTCTTGCACTGTAGCACTCTCTACTGCTCCATCCGCATCCGTCTCTACCGACATCCGCCAGTCCTGCTACTTCTCTTCGGGGCTCCCGTAGCAAGGTATAATCCAAGAGGTTGGGTACCTCAAGGATCCTGCTCCTCATCGCCTGTAGTCCTCCTGACTACAACTCGAGGTCTCCCCACTTCTTCTCAAGTGGCACATAAGCACTCATGGCACAATTGTCCTCCTCCTCAACTTCTTTCTCCGCCTTTGTAGGCGCTGCCTTCGAGTCCGAAGCCTCTCCCTTGTTCTTCTTCCTAAGACACTGGTTCGCAAAATGACCCAGTTCCCCACAATGGAAGCACTTGACCTTGGAGAGGTCCTTCTTCTTCCTTCTCTCTTGCTTTCCTGTAGATGCTAGAGCCACATCCTCTTCTTCCTCCTTGATCTTGACCCCTTTGTCGCTACTCCCCGCCTTGGTTAGCCGTCTGATCTCTTCTTGACGAAAAGCTGCCCACAGTTCTTCCCAATCTGGAAGAATCGTCCTGCCTAGTATGCTCTGGACAAATACCTCCCAATCCTTAGAAACTGCATTCAGTGCAGTCCTCACCATTAATTCCTCATGCGGCGTGGCCCCTATGGAAGTTAGCTAGTCATGAATTTCCTTCAATTGACCGAGGAAGACATTTATCTGCTCTCCCTTCTGCATCTGGTATGCCCTTAGTTGATTCTCCAAGAGCATTTGCCTCTGCATGGAAATATGCTGGTACAATGTCTTCAAGGCATCCCACATCTCCTTTGCCCTTTCCTTCTCGGCAATATGTGGTAACACATGATCCTTAACCCCATCAAGGATGATGCACTTAGCCTTAGCCATTGCCTCCTCGTACCTTTCATTAGCTACCGGGTCAAATGGGATAACTATCACTCTTGAGACGAAGTCCTTGAGGTGATATCTGTCTAGAATGGACAAGATCCTAGCCTTCCAGACCACAAAGTTGGACGCTCCGTCCAGCCTATCCTCATCTCTCAGCCCATTCACGGCCATCTTGCTGCTCTTCTTTCGAATCCTCTGAGTCTCTAAACTTCCCGTTTGGAAGTTCTTAGTTCGACTCCCTCTTAGTCTCGATTTCCCTTATGGAAATCCCTCTGCCAACGTCAAGTTGCCCCACTCCAATCGTATGTGCAACTGCACCAGATTCCTTGGCTAGAAATCCGCCTTGGCAACAACTCCCTCCAACTTGGTCTTTCCCTGTTAGGTACTATTTTGACCATGGTACCCCACCAACATTTCTCCGCAAATTACCCACAACCTTCAAAACCCTCACAGTTGAAGGATTGAGCCACTTGGCTCTGCGCAATCCCGACACTGACAAATTAGCTCCCCCAGCGAATTGCGTCAGCGCTTCTGGCCTCTGCGTGAGCCTATTTTTGCCTCCCTTAGCCTCTGCGCTGCCTTTCTCTAGCCTAGAATGATAACGCAGTCCCTTTGCATCACTCCTTCCTCTTTCGCCTTCTGCAAGGATCAACTTTGTCACTCGAGATAGCTGAATCTGCTGCAAATGCTCAGCTAGGCTGACGCCTTTAATTTTTCTGTGATCTGCAACCGCTCTGATACCGTGTTGAAATTTCTAAGTCTAACTTGTTAGAAATTCTTCCTCTACTATATGGTTTATTTCACCTATTTGTTTAATTACTTAACAAGTTATTTACCATGTAAATATTGAAAATAAACCTAAGTACAGTATCAACATCTACAGATCATCAACTGAAAGAAAACAAGCACACAGTGACACCGTTATTTTTGGACAAATGTCTCCTGAAAAACCCAATGCGGGAAAACCGATGCAACTATTCTGAGGGTTTTATTATTATGCAGTCTATCTGAGTGCAACAGGGTGCCTAATTTGGCTCATCCGACGGGGAAAAATACACGGCAACAATACCTCTATATCCGGAAACAGGTATTCAGAAAACCTGTCTCATGAAACCCTCTTCGACACAACTGAAGCTCAACACTGGCCCTTCTGGCCACTCGTCAGCCTCCTGTTGACCTGCGTCAGCCCCAAGACCCTTTGCTTTAGTCCTTTGAGGCACTGCGCAACCTCTGGGAGCCTCTGCATCACTCCCTCTGCCCTTTGCGTGGATGATGCAACCTCTTTGGGCTCTGTGCTGCCTCTGCTGGGCTCTGCGTAGACTGGACTGGCTGCTGCTTTGACTCTCTCTGCTTCTGTGCTGGTCTCCCAGTATTGTCCGTGCCTCTCTGCCTTGTACTCACTGCCCCTCACTGTTGATCACTGATTTACTTTTGCTTAGCAACCCCGCTCTAGCAAAATGCATCACTGATCACTCTGGTGTATTCTCCAACTGATCTTCAACCCTCCTCTTATACTTTTCTCGTTGGTCCATCAATGGTCGAGATTAAATCTCTAATCAACGGCTAAGATTAGATTTGGCTTGATTCATGATTTTTGTAACCTTCTAACCCATTTTTATTTAAGTTTAGACTTAGGAACTCCATTAAAATAATAATTATTTTAATATCTCCCGAATCGGTTAGAATCTGCCCAAACCATTTCTGGGTCTTGGAGATCTCATGTGCTTTAGCGTCTCCACCAATTTTCATGACTAGAGAAGATCCGATGCTACCTCAAATCAACACCTTCCATGCTAGATCAGGAAGAGGAACATGTCTTGCCTTCGTTGGAGGATTTGGCACCAGATGCTCAGGTAGAGTTGACAGAAGATACAATTTTGCAGAAGAGGTCTAGAACTACAAGATGAGGGCAACAAGACCTTTGGCAGATTGGGTTGAAGGGACAACTTCTAGGCAAAGTTAAATGGTACACTAGAGAGAAGGTCGAGGAAAAATTTCCTCACCTCATTCAGTAAATGCTTTTGGGGACCAAAAGTCTCCCAAAATGGGGAGGTGTGATTCGAATTAGATCATTATATTGTTTTTCATCCATCTCGAATTATTTGGAGTGGAAAAAGTGGAGGAATAAGTTCACAGGATTGTTCTTACCGGCGGGACCTAGTTTGGCGGAACGAGGTCCGAAACCTTCCGGGGGCGTTTTGAGGCATCAAATGACGTTTTTTTGGGGGTAAAACTTTGCTGCCCAGGCATAACACCTTTTCATGGTATTCTACACACAGAGAGCTTTCGAACGACGCGATAATCGCATCAATCGGAGTCTGTATACAAAAGTTATGCCACTCAAAAGTTGAGCTTCCTGTTTTCACACCTATAGCTCGGGAGGATGCCGCGTCAGCCCCATTATTCATGGAAAAGGGGTTAGCCACGTGTTTGTGATGTAAAAGACTTTAGAAGAGTCTATTTTGTAACTCTAGTTAAGAGTTGATGTAGTCAAACTTAACCACTAGAAGGCTATCGGGTTGTGTTATCACTGGACCACTAAGAAGAAGAGGCATTCCATTCTTTTGAGAGCATTTTGTTCCATAGTTGAGCAAAGATAGCCAGAAGAGATAGGAGGTAGAACACACAGAGAGGATCTGTGCACTGTAGCAGCCCACGGGCCATATACATTACTTATTTTTATCTGCAGCCATATTTCCAGACAAAGAAAGAGAGCGAAGTGTCCTCACCTTCCAACTGGGTTTTCTCCCGAAAGGGTTTCCCAGAGAGCATATCTTGTGTCTTATGTGTGTGTGAGCTTATTTTGTCATTCTCTTCTTTTTTGCATAATTTACTTTTACATGCATGCACTAATTATAGTAAGATCTACAGATCTATAAATTAAATAACATTGTAATAGTGTAGAATCTCAGATTTTTAATATAATATTATCATATCTGTTGTGATGCACTGTCCAGTGGAATATCCATGACATTTTACGAATCAATTAAATAACAAGTACTTGAAATAACTAGATTGCAAGTAAAGTAAAGATTACAAGTGTAAAGATCCACACTAGCAAAATAGAGAAAATGCTACTTGAAAGAAAGATAATGCTTGCAAATGAGATTCAATGAGCCCAAAAATATTGCTTGCAAAATGTAAATAAATATTGTACTTTAAAGGAATTGCCCAACTAATGAGAGATGATAACATCAAGTAATAATGAGACCATTCATCATTGAAATAACAAGTACATGAGACACATAATATTGTAAGAAAAATTTAAAAAATGCTCCAAGATGATTAAAATGAAATGATATGCAATCTATCTAGTGTGGAATGCGATTATCTTGGTTAGTTTTAAGTTAAATTTCTACCTAGATGAACCCTTTCTTTCAACTGTTTTGAAAGTAGTCTCTAGTGTAAGATGTAGAGAGAAACCTAGAGAAAGATAACAAAGACTATATTAGCGATACCTCCCTTGAAAATCTAACCTCCCGATGTCTTCGACACTGTAGAAACTATGGCTCTGATGACTGCAAAGTCACCGTGTTAACCACAAAAGAGGGTCTATGTTTCACAAGTTGGGTGAGAAAGGTGGTCTTAGAGTCTTTCAACCAAGCTTATGCTTGGAGGTAAATTAATTAAAGATGCAAATTAATATTAAGAATGCCTAAATGAGATGCTTGTGTGATTATTTGTGTTTCCCAAGATAAATATTGATACAATGAGAGATAAATGTTCAAGTAAATGGTACCAATATCTTTCAATGGAAAAGCAAAAGTGAAACAATTAGCTCAATGTAGCTCCACAAGTTCTCAATAAATTGCTTGCAAATAAAATAAATTTGTTCCAAGTGAAATGGCCCAAAAAAATGCTTCAATAGATAATCATCAATAACCAAAATGCCACATAAACATGAGTTGACAAAATATATTGAAGCAATGTATTCAAGAAAATTATAGAACCAAGTAGATGGATAAGTGAAAAGAGTCAAATTTTGCCATATGAATATGAAGCACTTGCTTGTTCAAACATAAATATTGCATGTGTTGTAAATGGATTGCACAATACAAGTACACACAAGACTTTCTCCACGATATACTTAATTGATGCAAATGAGGCACAAAAGAAAGCCTGCAAATCTGAAATTTAGAGGACTGTTTTGACAATTACAAATCAACCACTTGAAAGATCATAGTGAATGCAAAGGAAGAGAGGCTAGGCCTCCTCCAACTCTTGGTCTTGAAGGATAAAAATTTCAGCCTTCACAACAGCTCACAACCTCCTTGAAATCTGTCCAATATGAGCTCTCGGCCTTGCCAAAAAAACCCCCACTTTGATGCCAAAGGTCCTGCAAACAACTTATTAAATATTTTAAACAATAATTCCTGCAAGCTGCCACAATAACAAACTAGTGATGGCTGCAAGACAAATCAAGTATTAGCTATGAAACAAGTCAAGAAAATGCAAGGTTTACTATACAATATAATCTACAAGGGCTAGGCTAAAGAGTATGAATAAACTCTCCTCTTTGCTTAGCCATCATTAAGCTCTTTGAATAGCAAAATTATAACAATTAAACACAAGATTTTGAGACATAAGTTTTAAGTAGATTATGCTTGAAATATGAGTCAAAGCCAAAAGTCTCTGCAAGACAAATTGAAAGATGAGGCCTTGAGAATTAACAAATGTGGGTTCTCCTTCGAATATTTTCAAGAATGGGTTAATTCCTCCAAGAACTTCCCCTCACGCTTGAAACTTGATCCAAGGAAAAGTCTTCTACACAACTTCACATAGACAAATTAGATCCATATGGATTTAATCATATGCAATGATGAGAAAATTTTAGAGATATATTGGACATTAACTAAAGCGTTCTCTATCTAGCTAAGATAAGATAAGATAAGATAATTTTATTAATGTCCAACGAATGACCACAAAGTAGATAGAGCAAGTAAATAAACCTCATGCCAATGTAAGATAGCTCTATATCAACACATTTTGAAAAACATAATGGAAATAATATCATAATAAATGAGTAGACAAATGAAAAAAATGATCAAGATATTACCATACACAATGAGAACAACACCTCAAATGTAACCCCAAATCATTTTATTTATATTGCAAAATATACAGTAGCAGAGCTTCCACAAGCATAAGAGCTTGTTTTCTAGATACAATGAGAGAGCCCAAAGCTCATCTAAATAGAAGATATGGGAGCAAATCCCAATGAAGAACCATGTGACAAGTGTGATGATGACAATTCCACGGCAACCTTCTACATGCAAATCGAACTCCACAAGTGGCTCCATGCATTCTGTTGACCTCTATCGGTCAACTACTCATGCAGTACACCCCCTTTTTTCTTTGCAAAAAGGGGCAGCACTTGATCAACGTGTCCGTGCCATCCTGCAGTCATCAGCAGCTTGATCAATCTAATTGTAAACCCAGTCTGCATGTATTAATTGTAAATAATCCTAGCAGATATGAGTCGTGTATGTAAATTGCCTAGGTGGACCTAACTTTCTAATGATAATTTATGTCCCGGAAGGTTTTTCGTCTCACCGATCCACGGATCGGCAGAGTTTTCCTTCAAACCTGACCCCAAAGCCGGGATACATTTTGTCATTTGAATTTTAGGAGAATACTAGTGTGTTGATCTGTTAGATTATAGTTGTGTCGCAAAACTGGGTGATTTGTGAGGGTCTATGTTAAAGGGGTTCTTCTCCCTTAAGATGTAAATTGTAAAAGTCATGATGTAATGTGTCGTGAGGGTCGAAAAATGTTTTAAATCCCCTCATGAGTCCTAAGTCCTAGGTCCTAGGTGATGTTTCCGAAGGCTTAGTTCGATGATCCATTTTAAAATGAATTAAAAATTAAATAAATGAATAAAAAATAATAAATAATAAAATAATTTAAAATTTAAATTAAAAAATAATAAAATAATAAAATATAAAAAAATTCATAAAATTAAAGCAAAAAACCCTAAATAATAAAATAATAATATTTTTTGTGAATGCACGCAAAAAATCTTTTTTTTAATAAAATCGACGGATGAGATTAAGAGATGTCTTGATCCTCATCGACGGTCGAGATCGCTTCAACATGGATCACTCAAACTAGTCGTTGGGATCATTTCCTTTTTATAGGGTTTTAGGGGGTCATTTCAGATCATCTGATCTGTGAGTCAAAGATTGAAGAAGCTCTCTTGTAAATCTGTTTCTGGTTAATAAAAGAAGACTTTGGGGTCCATATTTTGCTGGTGTTACTCTCTTGAAATGCTGTGAGATCGTTTAATTTTCTGCATATGTTATTTTCAGCGGTTAATAATAGTTTTTTGTAGAGTATTGTGAGCACAGGTATCTTGTTTCACTTGCTAGGGTTTGGGTGCTGTTAGGGTTTCTGAAGTAATGGCAGGTATCTCCATTACTTCCTGAGATCTAGGAGCATTTTTTGCCCTCTTTATTTGATGGTTGTTTTGAGCTGTGCAGAGAACATTGTCTGAGGGAAATTTGTGGCATTCGGGAAGTTCTCGGCTGAACCAGGCCAACTCCACAAGCATTTTTTGCTGAGCCCAGTTGGATTTGATCCTGGGTCTATCATTCAGTTTATTTTTAATTTGCATGAGAGATTTTTCTGAAGTTCTTCACAGTGAAAATCTGAAAATCTTTATTTCTTTAAAATATTTATGTGCTTACTGCTTAATCTGGCTGCTAAGGGGCCAAAAATTTTGTAAATTATTTAATTGTTCTAGGGTTTCAAAATTATTATTATTTTTTTTTTTTGATCTAGGGTTTTAATCTTTGGGTAATCTTTCATTTCAGGATTGCAGGTTTCTCTGAAGTTTTCCGAAGTGATTGCTGCTCCCTTCAGCTCCTCCTCATGCCTGTACATGGAACCTGCAAACTGCAAAACGATTTCGATTTTTTGAAATATTTCGTGGATATCAAAAATCCAAAATCGAATTTTTTCCTGTGATATATGTGTGATCTGGAAGTCCCTGCGTTCAAAAGCCTTGTCCGTTCTGGGCATCAAGCCGCTTGCAAAGCCCTTTTCTCTGCCTGCGTCCATCTCCTCTCTCCCTCCACACTGCCGCTTATCTGCTCATGTCCTCTCGCACCTGCACACAGTAAAAAAAAAAAAAAAAAACGGCGGCAGCATACCCACGTCCGATCGAACTCCTTGCCGTCTCATCTCTGTCAGCCGTCCAGTTGCTAGCCTGGTCGCTGCCCGCCATACCTGTAGAACGCATCCAAAACGAATTCAAATTATTTTTTTTTTTTGTTTCTTTATTGCGTGGGAATTTTGCTGCCATTGCCAAGCTTCAGAACCCGCACGCTGCTGCCCGTCATCAAACTCATATACCCGCGCGTCAACCTGCAAGCACACTCGTAAATACGATTTTGGTGTTTGTGGTAAGGTTGTTTTAAAATTAGGTTGAGCCTGCGTGCTGCATCTCCCTGCCATCGAGCCTCACCTGCAAAACTGCGCGAGGCTGCCGTTGCTATCTCCATCCCTGACATCGACCTGCAGACATCAAAAAGAAAAGCGAAGTGAAATTCGGTTCAACGCAGCGTGCTAGCAAATGAACGCAGTCATATTTTTTTTTTATGCGTGGGTTAGCAGGTTTATTAAGTCGATTTTGTTTATGCGTAGGTGTTAGGGTTGGGTTTGGTCATAGTTACGTTTGCATTTCCTTTTTTTTTTGTTTGGTAGCATAGTTTTAGTTTAATTATAAAGTCGATTTTTTGATTTAGATTAGTTATATTTTGATTTTATTTGGTTAGTCTTTGTTTAAATGTATGTATACGTAGATTGTTAGGTTTAGTGTTAAATTTTTTTATTTTTATTTTTTTAAAGATTTCATTATAAAAAAAAAGAAAAAAAAAAAAAGTTTTAGTAATTAGACTTTAGATTAGATTTTTATTTTGTTTTAATTTAGATTTTGAAATTTTATTTTTTGTTTTTTTTTAGAAAAAAAGGGGCTAAAAATATATAAAAATAAAACATATAAAAAAGCTAAAAAAAATATAAAATTAAAAAAATAAAAATAAAAATAAAAAATATTATATATATATATATATATATATATATATTTTTTTTTTTTTGTTTTTTTGTTTTTGTTTTTATTCTTAGGGTTTTAGATTTTTAAATTTTAAATTTTTAGGATTTCAAGTTTTAAATAGATTTTATTTAGATCTTTTTATTTTTTAATTTTGTTTTAAAAAAAAAAAAAATTCTTTTTCGAGAAAGGCCATAAAAAATTTCATTGTGGAAAATTATTTTTGCCAGATTCAGTTGTTTTTCAATTATTATCTTTTATGCTGAGATCTAAATTTTTCAAGTCGAGACACGAAATTGATATCTGGTTAATAATTTACGATTCTCGTGGTGGTTTTAAGCATTTATCTTTTCGAAGTTTTAAGTTGCTCGATATCGTTTTGGTCATGTGATTTAGCTGATGACAAATGATTGCTGGTCACGGTTTATTTTTCTATATCATTTAACAGGTAATCATTTTAATAATAATCTTTCAAGGCACTGGTCTGCTAACTAATCAAATCTTTTTTTAGTGCTTATCTCAATCGTGTCTCGTGTCTCCCAACCAACTGTTTGCCAGTTGGTCTTCATTATCTCATAGGGTCTACCCCCCTTAGCCGTGGGAGACAGGCTTAAACGGAGGGATCGGGGATCAGAGTGACAGCCCCCGGTCTGAGCGTTGTCGTGTCAATCTGCGCGACAACACATTCCAAGAAGCTTCCATGCAATTCTAGATGAGGAACTCGTGGTGATGGAGGATGGACATGTGTATGTGGGAGTGGAGTAGTAGGAGACCACTCTCCACTCATCTCTCGTGGAACTCCAAGTCAAATCCCACCAATTGGTGAGTCATCTCCTTAACTTGGGCTATCCCCTAAAAAAATGCAATTTGCCTTATGGAACTCGTGGTCCCCTCCAAGAGAATTTGATTTCCTTGGAGCCA
The DNA here is from genome assembly GCA_000404065.3 of Pinus taeda. Lineage (NCBI taxonomy): Eukaryota > Viridiplantae > Streptophyta > Pinopsida > Pinales > Pinaceae > Pinus > Pinus taeda. The sequence goes on along the minus strand of APFE031091920.1, from coordinate 125,872 downwards.
ATGTATTTTCCTCAAATCATGGAGTCCACATCACTTTTGAACTTTAATTTAACTCCTTGATGATTTTTTACCTCATTTCCAAATCCTTTAACATGTGTGGATATTTATTTTCTCCAATTTATTTAATTGTTGGCTCAATTTATTGCCACATTTTTCCCTAGACTTAGGAAAAGTGGGTTTTGAGGGTCCGTAACTTATTTTTCACCCCAAAAGTGTGTCCTAGCAATATTTTACAAGTGATCTAGTATGGTAATATACTATGACTCTAGACACTAGGACTCATCCAAGGCCTTGCCATCAAGGCACACTCCGACTTTGGGGTTATTGCTTGGAGGAAAAAACTCGATTAATTTTTTTTTTTTACAAAGTTGGCTACTGTTTATATTCAAAAAAGATAGGGGAGACTAAGCTCCATTGTTACAGGGTAGTGTAGATGAGAAGTAGAGCAGGGGAGGACAACATTGAGAACAAAATCCCTTTTGCTTCCATCATTCTTAACTGTATGAAAAACTGAGCTAGTATAGACTCAAACAAACTGAAATAACAAAAGACAGTGTTTGCAATTCATGCTTAATCAATGCTTATGTGGTGGATTTGACGTGCTGTGGATTCTTTAGGGTTGCCTTCAACATCTCTATTTCTTGCATTTGTTGAGCTGGTACTTGGAGCATTATTTTTTTTCAGAATATACTTCAGAATATCCGCAGACTTTTTGACATGGTTGCACTTGTTTGAGAGGTCATTGAACTGTCCCTAGAGTGAAGACACTTTGTGATGGAAGAGATTGAGGTCGACCTCATGTTTCTCCTTTATTAATTTGAGCCTGAGTGTCAATTTTGGTATCCAAGATCTTCTGCTGTGCGCGGATTTGCTCCAGCTCTGCTTGGAGATCAGCATAGTGGAAGTAATCTTCACTTCTTACCATGCTTTGAGAGCAATTTGTTGAACCTGAGTGTAGCACAAGCCTGTAAACGCGCAGCTCCAATGGGCAGAGATCTGGGATAGAGAGGTAGCAGGGGGCTTTGAAAAGCAAAGGGACGGAAGATTGGGATGAAGAATGGTGAGGGAGATGTAAATGCATAGAAGGGGAATGCAAGAGCGGAAGAGGGAAGAGGGAGGAGTGATTCAGATCGAGGGGACCATGATTAAATACAAGTGCTTGGCCAGAGAATCGAGGAGGTATGGAAATGCATTCACATGAAAATTGAGAGATATTTTACGGGAATGCTATGAAGACAGTAGGAGCACTTGTGAGAAAAGACAGAGGCTGAGTATTTGGGTTGAATTCAGAGATTTTATGACATTGATATCCTCTGCAATAGATTCGGAGGAGATTTTAGGTGACACGCGAGCTAAATCAATCATGAGAATAATACAAATGTCAGCGAGGAGGGATCCGATGGAACTAGACACCTCTGCAGATAATCTGTGAGGCGATTTATTTCTGATTATGGCAAAAAACATTGTGACTCAGAGGCGTTACAACGAAGAATGCCAATAGGGTGGAAGCAGGCTCTGTTTGCACGCGTATCTGCCTCATTGTTGAGAGTGCAGAGTACATTATAGAGTCGAGCTTCTTTCATCTGATGGGCAAGTGCTTGGCATCTACTGATTGATTGCTGTAGGATCACATTGGGGGCGCTTCGGTTGTGTACCATCAGGCTAATGATAATAGTCGTGTCTCCAATGATCGTTGCTGTGTGTATGCCAAGTTTTTGAGGATGGAGGAGATCTTGGTAGAGGGCAAGAACTTTGGCCCTATTATTGGATAGATTGCCTAGTCCCCATTCATAGGCAGTTATGATGTCTCCATTAGCGTTACAGATGATTCCTCCAGCTCCGGCCATTCTTGGGTTAGATTTAGAGGCACCATCAAAGAAAAGATAATGGGTGTTGCAGTTTCTGAGCCATAAAGAAAACTCCTCATCTTTCATTCTAATTTTCCAACTGTTGCTACAGTGGTTGCTGCTGTTGGTGTTACTCCTGCTGTGGGCGTTGTTGTTTTTGTCCAGCAACTACCCTATGATGTTCCTTTCTTCCACATAGAGATCGATTGTGTCAAGTTTCCCTTGACTTTTAGCAGACATTGCTTCCAATGTGAGACTCCATGCCTTATTGTATAGCTTCTTGATGCTGGTTTCTTTGTCCTTGAAGACCATGCGATTTTGAGCTAGCCATATGTTCCACAAGAGAGAGCATGGTAAAGAATTCCATACTCTACGTGCAATGTTGTTTTTCTTATGCTACCAAGGGTAGTTTCTTTTCCATAGTTGCAGGGCTTCAGCAACAGAGCTGTTGGTACCCAAGGTAGGTTGATGTTCAAGAAAGCTTCTCTCCAACAGGCTATGGCAAAGGGGCAATCTATGAACAAATGCTGAATGGTTTCTTCAGTTGCTTGACAATTTGGAAAGTGGGATGGGCCAATTACCCCATGTTTTTTTAGATTCTTAGAGGTGAGGGCCTTCCCTTTTAGGAGGACCCAAATAAAGAATTTTATTTTTGGGAGGGTCTCCGTTTTCCAAGCTATTTTCCACTGCGTCCAAATGGGCATCGGGTGTTCATTGTTGCAGATCTGTTGGTAAGCAGCTTTGACTGTGTAGTTGGAGCCTGAGGGGTCCCAACAAAAGCCATCATCACTGTTGCGTTTGGTGGGGGCAATGCGATGAAGATGGGTTTGAAGACTGGTGAGGCTTGCTTCCATTTCAATGGGTATATTTGGGAAGGTCCATCCTTTCCAAATCTAAGACTGGGCGTCCCACAGAGATATTTGATCCAAATTATGAATCCCCATGCTATTAAGAAAGGACAAGATCTGCTGAGTACCAGGGCTGCTGCTAATGGTTTGCTGGCCCATTATCTTCTCTGCTCCAATTCTAATATTACTACCACCTTTGGGAACCTTGGAAATGTTTTGTGCAAGGAAGGGGATTGCTTTCTTACACATCCCCCAGATTTTAGAACAAGATCTGCTAGGGATCTCATGATCCAAGAGTTGCTGCTTTGCCATTAATGAGCCTCCACACAATCTTGCCACCAAAGGCTAGATTTAGGAGTTTTGGTGATCTAATTCCAAGCCCTCCTTGCTCTTGAGATTGAATAACCTATTTCCAGTTTATAAGGTTATATTTATTTCTTTCATTTCCCCCCTTGCCAAAGAAAGTGACAGAGGATGGCCTCCACTTTGTGATGAAAACTAGCTGGGGCTTGCAGAAGCGAGAATTGATATAAGGGTAAGGAGGAGAGACCTGATTTTAGAAGAATAAGGCGCCCTACTTGGTTAAGCCAAGATGTGCCCCATTGCTGCACTTTCCTTTTCATTTTGTCAATAATAGTGTCCCAGACTGCAACTTTCAGATTGCCAACACTCACTGGCATGCCTAGGTAGGAAAAGTGCCCCCAATCCAACTTGCAAGGGACTCGAAAAGTGTTGGCAATGTTGTGCAGAGTTTGAGCAGAAGTGTTCCAACCATAGATGCAGCTCTTGAGGTAGTTGACCAAACCTCTGGAGTAGCTCATATATTTATCTAGGAGGGATTTGAATTGGCAAGCTATGATGTTGGAGGCTCCTCCCATTAACAGTGTATCATCAACAAATTGGGAATGGTTTATGTTCTTGACTCCATTTCCAAATTTGATCCCAGTAATAAGTCCCATGCGACGATTGTAGTCCAAGGCCTTGCTAAAGGATTCAGCCATCAAGATGAAAAGGTAAAGAGAGAGGGGACAACTTGTCTTAGACCTCGGGAAGATTGGAGGGAAGGCCCTGGTCTACCATTAATGAGAGGGGAGATCTAGGGGCCAGTAATGCATGCTTTGACAAGGTCAATGAAGGGCGCGACAAATCCCAATTTGTCCAAAACAACAAATAAAAAGGAGTGCCTAACTCGATCGAAGGCATTGGCTAAGTCAAGTTTTAAGATGAAGTCTTTTTCATTTCTAGTTTGGTTGGAATGAATGGCCTCTTGGACTAAAAGGATGGAGTCGGATATTTGTTTTTTGGCCAAGAAACCTCCTTGGTTTTCAGAAATGAGAGAGGGAAGGAGAGGTTTGAGGCGCGAAGCAAGGATTTTGGTCAAGATTTTGTGAGAAGAGTTGCATAAAGAAATGGGCTGGAAATGACAGAAGGATGAGGGTCTATTCTCTTTGGGAATAAGGGCAAGATGACTGGCATTAGTGTATCCTTCGATTTTGCACTTGCGCTGAGCCCATCTTATCATTTTGACAAGGTCTTTTTTGATAGTTCCCCAATAAGTTCTGTAAAAACAAGTGGGGAAACCATCTGGCCCAGGGGCTTTGTCTGGCTGGAGCGTCCAGATGGCATTTTGAATTTCATCCCCTTCAATTTCTTTGATTAAGCTTGCATTCATTTCCTCACTGATTCCCGTGGGCAAGTGCTGAAGAAGATCTGAGTAGTCTTCTGCTGCTTTTGTCTCAGTTAGGAGGACGCTGTAATAGTTTGAGGCAGTCTTCTTAATAGCGTCTTGAGCAGTTTGGAGATGGCCTTCCTCGTCAGTGATGGAGGTGACATTATTCCTAATTTTCCTGACTGTGGCTTGCTTGTGGAAGAAGGCAGAATTTTTATCCCCTCCTTGCAACCAAAGCTGTCTCGATTTTATTCTCCGTTTTTGTTCTTCATCTCTATTGGCACGATAAAGCTGGAAACTGAGATCGCCTTCTAATGCTCTATATTCTTGGGAGAGTCCTTGTTCCTCTATTTTGCTATGGGCCCTTTATAATTCGCTTTTTATTTCAGCTTTGGCCTTCTTCGGTTCTTTGTAATAATTCTTTGCCCAATCCTTTAAGGCACATTTGGTCCTCTTCAACTTGATTTCCCAAATGAATCCTGACGATCCTTCTATGCGCTGACTCCATGTGAGTTTGACAATTTGATCTGCAGTGGGAATGCTGCTCCAAAGTGCGCTGAATTTAAATGGAATGGGCCCCAAGGGGCAGTTGGCCTCAAGGACTAGGACTATAGGATAATGGTCAGATGCCGAATAGGGAAGGACAACAACGTAAGCAGTGGAGTAAGCGGAAAGAAGAGAGACATTTATCATAATCTTGTCTAGCCGCTCCATAATGTTATCTTTGCCTAGTTTGCGATTGTTCCAAGTGAATCTACAGTTTTTTGGAACAACGTCAACTAAATCGTGTTCCTGCATGATAATTTCTAGCTTTGTTATGTGGGGATCATGGGTAAAAATACCTCCTCTCTTCTCATTGGAGTGGACTATGAGATTGAGATCTCCGCCAAGAATAATATTACTATTATCTTCATCATCTGTGTCTGTTTTGAGAGAAGCCCAACATTGCTCTTTATCTCTGAAGTGATTTGGTGCATAGATATTGTAGATGATTATCTGTTTGTTATCTAATTGATTCTCTAGAGTGACTTTAATCCAATACTGACTCATTGTATTGGATATGCATGTTCAGGTACGTTGGTTCCAGATGGTGGTGATTCCGCCGGAGGCGCCCCTTGATTCACAAATGTAACCTTCATACTAGTTGAGCTGATCAATGATTCCTTTCATTTCTTGATGTCCTTGTTTTGTTTCTTGAAGCATTAAGATTCTTGGTTTCTCATGAGCTATCAGGTCTTTCAGGGCAACAATTTTAAAGGGGTGCCCTAGTCCCCTGCTATTCCAGGATAGGACCTTCATCATTGAGTATGGGGTATACAGAGAGTTGCTCGCCCTCCCTGCTCCTTGTTTGCTGCTTCTTTGCTATTTTGCCCCAGAATGTAGGTTTCTATGGGGTTTTGTGTACCCATGGCTATGTCTTTTTGGGCATTTTCATACCTCTGCTGCTTTATGGATTTTCTACTTGGTCCTTGTTTTTTATGCGTTTCCAGATTTACACCGTGCTCTTTGGAGGAGCTCTTGGTTATGCGGGTAAGGGGAGGGTCATGAGATGAAGAGGGAGAAGTTTGCGAAAGGGCGATGGGGATGGGGGGGTCATTTTCAGGGAGGGAAAAGGCATCAAAGGGGTTAGATGATTCTAAAGGAGTCTCAGAGTGAGGAGCAGTTGCAGAAATGTTAAGGAGAGGATTCAGTGAGGAGGTGGAGGGGGGAGCTGAGTGATTAATCTTGGGAGGAGCAGCTTCAGGGTTTGCCTTAGGAACGGAGGCAGTCTTTTTTTTTTTTTTTTACATTTTCCCATTGCTCATCTTGTGTAGCGTTTTCAACATCAACTAACTTAGGGCAGCGGTTGGCAAAATGGCCATATTCGGGACATACCTTGCATTTAAATGAGATTTGCTCGTAGTCCAGCTGCTGGATGTGAGTCTAGTCATCCACTTTGAGCTTGATAGCTTCCGGAAGACCCTTGCCGAGATCAACTTCAACATAGATGCGCGCACAAGCTTGCATATTGTCCTTTGGCTCGCTGTGATCAATAAACTTCCCAACAGCATTACCGATGGCTCGAACCAATTCATCTCCCCAACAATTGAGAGGGAGATGAGGAAGCCGGATCCAGACGGGGACTGCACTAGGGACATCAATTTCGGGATCGAAGTCCGGAGTCCATTTGTTTAGATACAATCCTCTGGAATCCATGAAATACGGTCCATTCCTGAAGATTAGATCCTTGTCTTCTCTTGATTCAAAGTGGAAGGTGAAGTATCCTTTCCCATAGAAGCGGATAGAGATTTTGCCGCTTATTTTGTCAGCCCAGTTCCGCTCAATCCACCTTTGTACTATCTTCGGGGAGGGCCATAGGCCAGTGAATTGCCCGATGAGGCCTCGTTTTGTTATAGAAAGAGGCGCCATACGAGGAAGGGTAGGAGGAAGAACTACTTCTTGCAATCCATCCAACTTCTTTACAAATTTCGAAATTGCACGACAAGGACGCTGGGGCAGAAGGGATTTTACCAGGGCGGATAAGGCCATTTGGGCAGTTGTCGCCTCCGGGGATGCATCAGGAGGGGCCATGGCAAACAGGAGGGCTGAAGGCCACTAGCGAAGGAGGACGCAGGCTCAGAGCAGAGCGGCGCGACCTAGCTCGTTTCCTCTCCAAATCTTGCGGTCATGTAAAAAACTCGATTAATTATTAAGTGCTAAAATGTATCAATAATTAACCAAGTAAAAAAAAACCTCCCTAGTAAACTCACTTGATAATAATGTCTCAAATTACCTAGGCCTGTTACATGATGCAATTCATCACACTAGCATTACTTTACAACATCCCCACAGGGCTTACAGAATCTGAGTATAATAGAAAAAGATGAGAAGAAGAAGATAGAGTTAAAAACTTTGATGAACTCTGATGGTACATGAACTTTCTGACATATCCTTGGGCACAAAGCCTTCAAGTCTTTAAGTACACTTCACTAGTCAACAGGGCACTTTCTAAAGCACATCTTCTAAGTGCTCCCAATAGGCCATCAAACCAATTTGAAAGAACATCTTTCAGATGCTAATGTTAAGCTATCAGGCCTGTTTTCGCCTGAAGTGTACACCTAAGGCGCAACACTTAGAATAGGCATTGTCACTCTAATCCCTATTCACTTCGTTTAGACTTTCTCCTAGCTAAGTCAAGGGGGGTAGTCCCTTAGGGTAGATGGAAGGGGAAAACTTGTTGGAACAACAAGTTCTAGGAGACTTTAAGGGCAAGGCAAATTATTATTAGAGTAACTTGGTTGTTAACTAGAGAAAGTATGAGAAATTATGAGCAATGTTTGTTAAGATAAGTGCAATTAAGATCAATGAGGTAGATACGTGATACAAATGCGATGAACCAGTGTCTTAATCAATGCTCAAATGTAAAAGAAAAGTACTTGCAAATAAATAGGCACTCACGTTACAATAATAACAATGTTGCAAAAAGTGTTAGAAATGGCAAATATCAAATATGACCATATAAAAATAACTTGCACAACAGAAATAACTTGTGTGATGCAGGAAAGTGTTCCCTCTGCTAATAGAGGCAACCCCTCTAGCCCTAGAGTGGGTCTAGTCACAGCAAGAACAGATCAACAATAGATTTCCTTAAACAGTGATAGTTGGAGGCCTACCTCAACTGGTGGTCGATGAAGTTTCGTTGCGGTGCTCCAACTTTCGCTTCCTTCTCCTTAATGAGTGATCAACCTGAAACAAGGCAAAGGAAATACAACAAAGCACGTAACTGGAAAACAACAAGGATCTGTTTACTCACAAAGTCAAGAAGACATGAGCTGTCAAGTAAATTACATACAAGACATAGGAAAACATCATTGGTTGTATTAATAATGAAATAAGAGCAAGCTTACAACTGGAGTCTTGACGTCGCAAGCCTTCGAAGAGGAATCCAGCTAGCATGTTCTTCAAGCATTCACTCTTTGAAGATGGATCTCCCAATATACTAAGCCTCTCTCTCACTCACAATCTCTTACACAAAGTTAAAGGGCACTTCACAACCTTCCACAAGCTATCAACAATCCCACACTTGCCACACCCACACCAGCTATCTATCAAACTCAAAAGCACTAACAACACTGCTCAAACCAAGAAATTACCAACTAACTGATCATAGCAAAGGTGAGTGTTTAAATAGGAGAAGGAGTCTCCATGAAAGGTGGAAGAGAGAGCTTATCCCCAAGGAAGGTAGCACAATTGATGGAACTACCATACCAGAGAAGGAAGGGCAACACAAACTATGCCAACAACTAGGTCTGGAGTCATCCAGAAGGCTGACTGTTGGAACAAATTCGCCCAATTTGGATCATCGCGAGTGTATAACAGAGCTTTAGCGCTGACATCGCTAATAAGTAATGTAGCCAGTCAGACCATCGCTAAATATAGCAAATAGCCTTGCGACGGGGCATGAAATCGATCATTGCGGGAAACAGATGTACTTCCGTGCTGGAAGCGCGGCTGGACAATTTAAGACCGCCGTTTAGCGCGTATATTAAGTCCATAGTCGCGATGAGGCAGATAACTTAGGAAAAGTGGGTCAATTGGCAACATAAGAGAGCATTTGTTCAGTATGAGCATGTTTGACTTGGACACATGACATAGTAGAAGGACTGGGGTTAAAGCAGTGACAAATTACTATGTAATAGATGCCCCCTAAAGCATGAAGCCCGAGAGAGTGGGAGGGGTGAAATGCTTTACGAAACTGACTGACTTGGAACACCATCTGGAAGAACTTGTAGGCGCAAGTATAACTGATATCTCTGATAGTAAAATACATGTAGTCTAGGCATGGGCACAACCATCCAAAAGACATACAAACTAGGTCTGTGGTATGGACGCAGCCATCCAGGAAGTCTCAGGTATGGTTGCAGCCATCCATCAATGAGTCATGCAATCACGAACCAATCCACGTAGCCCAAACATGTGTAATCTGAGTTCGGGGTCTTGAACCCAACCGACGATAGTACAAAATCTAGCATGCGAATAGAGATGCTGAAGTCGAGCATGATAGAAAGTCGCTTGATTACCGGTCGATGATGTAAACCATTAACAAGCGTGAGAGAAACCACCAATAATGCCAATGGTTCTCAAGGTATTGTCCAGTACAATCCACGAAGTGTGAAGAATGAGCTGAAGTCGAACACTCGTGGAATCACCCAATCGATGACCAATGATGTAAGTCGACCGTCTGGCGCGAAGAACTTGCCATTGAGGCATGCAAGCTCCAAGGTATCAAAAGGGATCTCGAGATCAATCCCCTGGATAATGAGTTGATGTCGACAGGAGACGATCCGTCGCAGGAGGGCCATAATGTTTCCCCCGTCAACGACACGAAACAAAGAACAAGCAGTAGATGGTAAAACAGAGTATCAAAGGAAAAAGTGAGGGTGTAAACTGCAGAAGGATTATACTCTTGAACATGTTGGCGACACGACTCCAGAGGGTGGCAGCATTCAGGTACCAAGGGATCAAAGGCTGAATGGAAACAGCATGGATCAGATGGAATGAGGCTCAATGACAACCCAAACTCATGGAAGGCCAAATGATGATGTATGGATATCCCAATCCGACAAGAAGCAAAAGTGTCGATGTTCAAGAGTGACTAGCTGTCATAGACAATCAATGATTTCCAAATTTCCCCCATCATTGCTGGCGAGTACCCCAATTATTTTTGAAAACAAGCTGGCATGTGCTTGTAATATAAGTTCGGCCTTTGGTCAATCCAACCTAGTAATAGTTTAACGAGACCTAGGGAGGAGAAGCTTGAGTTTCGTCATGGTGACGAGTCCGATGTCGTCAGGGTTTAACAAGTCCGACATAGGTAAAACTCCGAGTCTTTTTCATGTTTAGAGAGTTTGAAAAAGACATGGAAAAGAAAACTCCAGGGGGGTCCTTTTTCGTAGATTTGTGTCTCTCGAGCCCGAAAAAGTATAAAACAATACTCGAGAGAACCGCTTGACCATTACGATCAAGGAGTACTTTTCGTAATTAGTGGCCTCGATCCGAAAAAGTAGAAAAGCGATCGAAGACATGCCATTTCATAACCAGTATCGGACCTGAAATGACAAAAGTCTGGCAATCTTTTTGTGTTTACACAGTCGGAAAAGAGCTTAAAGCAGACCACCTCTTATTTCATTTAACGAATAAAAAGGAATAACTCGGCAATCTTTTCATATTTTACGAGTCAGAAAAGAGTTTAAAGGTGACTCTTCCTAGAGGAACAAGTGGTTTAAAGGGTAGCAACTGGTTCTAGAAAAGGAGGAACTGCTCAAAACATTTAATGGTCAAGAGGCTGGCTAATAAAACCACTCATCGCTATGGTTCCTCAAGAAAGGAAAAACAACCAAGTGGAAGCATATGATCGGCCAAAGAGATGGTGGCGATGGAATGAAACAACCAATGCTCATCTAGTAGAATTTAGTAGATAAACAACAATCACAAGATGTAAATCAGGTATGGGTTCATTTTTACACAAGCTTGAACCATGGAGAACTCTGCTTGGATTCGGTTTCATGTTTACACAAGCTTGAAACGAAAAACTATGCTTGTTATCATTTCGTATGCCCCGAGGCATAATGACGCAAATCGAGGTACATGCCCCCAAGCTTCATTGCATTCAATGAGGTGGATGGAATGAAGGTTCACTTTCGAGATCTTGGAAAGACTTGACTTGGATTTTACGAGATCTTAATCAAAGACTCGATTTGGAAAGGGAGTTGTTGCATTTTTTAATGAGGTTGACACAATAAAAGAACTATCCTCATAACCCTTGTTTCATTTTTCAACGAGCTTGACACAAGATCAGGAACTATGCTCGAGACTCCTTGTTTCATTTTTTAACGAGCTTGACACAAGACAAGGAACAGTGCTCCAGGATCCGTGTTTCATTTTTTAACAAGGTTGAGACAGGAACAAACTATCCTCGTCACTCTGTGGTTCATTGGCCATATGAGAACATGGCTCCCTAGAGGTCTTCGCGGGATTGAAGGGATGCACTCTGGGAGGAATACATGTCATGAGGCACTAATGACAGATCAGGTTCCAATGCCCCTAGTACATGATGTATGAGATCATCTGCATGATCATCAACAGAGGCGGAGACGGAACGAGTAGCCACATAATTGACTTGTGGCAAGGAAGGTACTACTTGCGGATAAGAACCGATGGGAGATGATGTTGGTACAGGAGGCATCGGGTGACTAAAGAATGACAATTGATCTATGGTCACCATTCTTCCGTCTTGTGGAAAACAAGCCACACGGAAAAGTAAAGAGACGAGGGCCCCCATGGCATAAACATAGTCACGGCCAAGGAGAAGACTAAAATCTAAAGCACCTTAGACAACCATGACGTCTATATAGACGGTTTTGCCCCCCAAAGTAACAGGAAACTTCGGGAGGATCGCTAAAGGTTGACTGGTTCCTCCGTCAAATGCCAACAGATTCTACATGACCGGCACAAGCTATGGGGAGCCCAAAGCTTGCCAAGTAGTGAAAGGCATGAGACTAACTGACACACCCTCATCCAAGACAATGCTAGGTATTGCCTTATTATAGGCATGTACTGTAATCTGGAAAGGCACGTAGGATGGAAGGCGGAATGCAGTCAAATGATTCCAGTCGAAGGAAACGACTAAACTACTCGGTGGGGGAATCATATGATTGCCCCCCTGCTCCACAGGAACCGAAGAAGGACCCTCTTGACCAACGGGGATAGGAGTGTTGTTTTCGGACTCAGGAGAATCTGACGAGACGAGAAGAACATGAGCATGACGCTCTTCCGAAACAGAGTGATCAACAGGTGGTGAACCCAAGTTGATACTCTCTCCGGCCAATGGTTGGTCTGGAACAGGCTTAACACAACCAAGTTCGGAAAGAGGAGGACGGACAAGAGAAGAATCTAAGTCAATCTCTTGGTCGACGGGAGAGGGTTTGAAGAGAGCCTCTGATAACCAACGAGAAGTTAGGGTGAAGAAGCTGTAAGACTTTCCAAAACGGCGGAAGATTTATCCATGAGTGGACAAAGGTGAAGGGGATGGTTGCCTTCACACAGTCTACAGGGGAATCAAATCTTCCCTTTCTTCTTACCATTGCCAGTTGATAGGGTAGCATCACCATGAGCTTTAGAGGATGATGAGGGATGAGCCGGATTGTGGGACCATACTTCTAAGATCCTAGGAATGCCAGGACAATCACGAAGAATATGGTCACCCTTGCACAATTTACAGGGAAACTTAACCTTCCGCGGAGGAGCAGAAGGTGTTCCGACCTGAGATGTACTCGGAGCAGTAGTTGCACAGGTGGCCTCACGTTTATCGAACTTCTTCTTCTTCTTCTTCTTAGTCTCCTGGTTACTAGATGTGAAACTTTCACCAGGCGAAGGAGGAGAGGAGGAGGAAGAAACAGGGGAAGAAGGCGTAGGCTCAACCTTGGAATCATTGTGCCGTGGTTCAGAAGAAGAAGATGGTGGAACAGGAGTCATGATGCTCGAGATCACCGAGGTTGAAAACAACCATACGAGCAAATTGATGGTTAACCCAGGCAAAGACAATGTTGCCATATACAGAGCATCGACATTTCCAAATGAAGGAAACAGACCAAGATTTCCATCTGGGGGAAAACCTTGGCCGGTAGGCTCGGGGATCGTCGCCATCGAGAACGAGCCTGAAAAACACTCCTCACAACGAAGAACTCGAACTATTACCAGGAATATTTCGTGGGCAGTAAATTTTATGACGCAGGAACAAAACTTGACCTTTTCATGTTTCAAGAGTCGAGAAAAGGACAAAAAGGTGACTATCTCTTTTGAGGATTAATGAGCCTAAAGGGACAAGTGCTCAGATGGACCTTTTCTTTTAAGGAGTCCAAAAAAGAACGCAAGTGACTACTCTGGAGAAACTAGGCAAAAGGTTTACCAAACATCCCGTAAAACTGCATATACACCTTGGCGATCATATGAAAACCAAGGACTTTCCGTACGACAGTCAATCTTCTCGAATGCTGTGTTCGGTGCGTTACGGTTTGCAAGGCGGCAGACACATCTTCCTAAGGATATAGGATGATAACCTAGTGGGGTATCCCAACATATACTCGACGGTACATGCGAGCACAATTCTGTACTAGACCACTATTGAGTCACAGAAGGAGGAATCACCCAACCTTGAGTGAAAACAATAGTGACTAGGTTTAACAACGCCGGAGCACGTCTCTAGCCTAGACCTCTAAATAATGAGCGTTATGTTCCAATGCGTTGTTAGGTTCATTCAGTTCATTTTAAAGTTGATCTTGGATTATGTTTCAATTTCTAGGCCCTACCGTATGTATATCAAAGAACTTAGGATGTAGCTAGAATGAGTAAAATATCTTTTTACTTCAATGAACACCTACCTACAGGAGGGTAGAGAGATCATTCCCAAACCAAGAAAACCAAGACAAGCGAATGCAAACACTAAGAAACACAATTCATCAATACACTAATCTCACGATGCATCGATACTACTAATGAAAGATTTAAAATTCGCTTTTCAATTTCTCAAACATGAAAATTCGTAATGCAAATGTACTTTCACTTTCGTATGCTAAATGAATGCAAACTTTTGATTTTTTTTTTTTTTTGAATTTAAAGAGACAAACAAGCAAGTGTGAAAGAACCAGTTGATCCAAACAATCGTGATCTATGTTCGGTAGTAAAAAATCGAATCAATACCAAAGATTGGTTCAATAATTGTCACTAAAAAAATAAACCAGAAACAAGGAATGAGGAAGGTTAAATCAAACCAACAAGAAAGCTGCAAATGAATCTTGAGCAAACTAGCAACCAAGCCAATTGATTCAAGAAACTTGAAATAATGAACTAGGTCACACAGGGAAAAATGCAAAATTCATTCAACAAAGCCAAAGAAAGAGTGCCTCAACCGTAAATAATGAAAAACAAATGACTGAGCAAGCAAAAAAAAGCAAGAGGTCAACAGGACTGGCAAACTCAGGAGGCAGAATTGAGAAAATCAATTCTATAGGTATCATCGCAAGGACAACACTAGCAACTAGCGCTGATAAGCAGCTAGCTATAGCAACAGGGCGACATTGTCGCAGAAGTACGTCTTTCTTGCGATGAACTGAATTCAGGAGTCGTTGCGACTGTGTGACATTATTTAGCGACGCACAGGACTTTACAAAAGCGTGAGCGTGACGTCAACGCGACTGTTAAACTATGTTCCGCGATGATGTGAAAAACAAAAGCAAACGAGCCAAAAACTCCCAAACAAAAACCAGCCAATCTAGCAGACAATAGAGGGACTTCCCAGATCGATCTAGGTGACCCAAAAGCTGATAATTGATCCCCAAAAACCAAGAGAGACCAAATCAAAATCAAAACAAGAGCAAAGAGAAGAACATAGGACATACATCCCCAGCGGATTCGCCAACTTGTGATGCAGGAAAGTGTTCCCTCTGCGGACAGAGACAACCCCTCTAGCCCTAGAGTGGGTCTAGTCACAGCAAGAACAGATCAACAATAGATTTCCTTAAACAGTGATAGTTGGAGGCCTACTTCAACCGGTGGTCGATGAAGTTCTGTTGCGCTGCTCCAGCTTTCGCTTCCTTCTCCTTAATGAGTGATCAACCTGAAACAATGCAAAGGAAATACAACAAAGCACGTAACCGGAAAACAACAATGATTTGTTTACTCACAAAGTCAAGAAGTCATGAGCTATCAAGTAAATTACATACAAGACATAGGAAAACATCATTGATTGTATTAATAATGAAATAAGAGCAAGCTTACAACCGGAGTCTTGACGTCGCAAGCCTTCTAAGAGGAATCCAACCAGCATGTTCTTCAAGCATTCACTCTTTGAAGATGGATCTCCCAATATACAAAGCCTCTCTCTCACTCAGAAGCTCTTACACAAAGTTAAAGGGCACTTCACAACCTTCCACAAGCTATCAACAATCCCACACTTGCCACACCCACACCAGCTATGTATCAAACTCAAAAGCACTAATAGCACTGCTCAAACCAAGAAATTACCAACTAACTGATCATAGCAAAGGTGAGTGTTTAAATAGGAGAAGGAGTCTCCATGAAAGGTGGAAGAGAGAGCTTATCCCGAAGGAATGTAGCATAATTGATGGAACTGCGATACCAGAGAAGAAAGTGCGACATAAACTATGCCAACAACCAGGTCTGGAATCATCTAGAAGGCCGACTGTTGGAACAAATTCGCCCAATCTGGATCATCGCGAGTGTATAACAGAGCTTTAACGCTGACATCGCTAATAAGTAGCCAGTCAGACCATCGCTAAATATAGCAAATAGCCTCGCGACGGGGCATGAAATCGATCGTCGCGGGAAACAGATGTACTTCCGCACTGGAGGTGCGGCTGGACTGTTTAAGACCGCCATTCAGCGCGTATATTAAGTCCATAGTTGCGATGAGGTAGATAACTTAGGAAAAGTGGGTCAATTGGCAGCATAAGAGAGCATTTGTTCAGTATGAGCATGTTTGACTTAGACACATGACATAGTAGAAGGACTGGGGTGAAAGCAGTGACAAATTACTGTGTAACAACTTGTACTTTCAAGAAAATGCTCAAGATAAAAATGACAATTTAAATAAACAATGAACGGTATAATCAAAGATGAGTATAGGTCAATGACACAATATAGCAAGGAAGATATAATGCCCACAATGATAGTTATGCCACAAGAGATGAAAAGTCAGAAAGATGGAATGCAAAACTAAACTAGGTGGAATGCAAGATCTTGGTTATTTTTAGTTAACTGCCTAATCTAGATGAATCCTTATTCTCAATTGTTTTGAAATTAGTCTCAAACACAAGTTGTAGAGAGAAGCTTTGGGGAAGAAAGCTAGGACTTTATTAATGATACCTCCTTTTACTTCTAACTACCAAAGTGCCTTCGGAGCTGCAGGAACTGTGGCCTTGATGACTCCAAGGTTACTTGTATTAACCGTGAATGTGCGTCTAAATTCTCAAATTAGATTAAGAAAGTGGCCCTAAGAATTTCTATACAACCAAGCTTATGCTTGGAAGTTAATTTTAAGGATGCACAGCTATATCTAAAATGCAAGATGCAATGCTTCAATGATATCAATGTTCTAGCAAAGAGATGCTAATCCACAAGATATTAATGATCACTTAGAACACTGTTTAGCTTTTACTATGATCATTGAAACAATGATAACTCAATGAAGCAATTAAAGATACAATTAGATTTAGAGCAATGTCTCAAATGCTTTAGATTAACAATGTTCTTCAAGATTTTCTTTACTTATTAGGTAGTTGAACAAGTAGAGAAATATAGAGAAACTTACAATTATTAGATGGCAAATGAGATTGCTAACTGTGATTTTGAGAGGTTACTTAAAAATATTTAAATGTAAATGAAGGAAGACAATAAGTATCTCAAGTGCACTTAACCAAGTAAATTAGATAAGCAAGTTAAGGGATGTGATTAGAAGAATTAGAGTTTAGGATGCAATGCAATGGAATTAGAATGCGAATGTAAAAGAGCAAGTTAGTAAGCAAAAGTGAGTCAGTATGTTAGTAGAGTCTCCCTTTAAATAAGGAGAAAAGGATGCCCTGGAATGACATTCCAAGCTCCCCTAAAGAAATATTTTTTTATTAATGAAATTACAATGGGGAAGCCCTTCTAGAAAAATGAGGACTCTTCTCTGGGGAACTTCACAGTAAGAGATAATAGCTTTTCAAAACAAAAGGGTCTCCTCAAGAAACAGAAGGATCCAGTTGAGGTGGATCACAGAAGCTTCAAAGATTAGACTTCCAATGCTCTCTGTCTCCCAACAAGTGATAGCAGGATGGTGATGGTGAGAAGACTCCAAATTTTCTTTAATAAAATGGCTGCCAAGTTTGTGAAGTCTTAGTGACAATCCCTTGAAATATCTGAACTTCAAACTTAGAAAACGAGTGAAGGATCTCTCATAATCAGTTAAGGTCTAGAAACATAAGATCAACTCCCAATAATGACAAGTCAATACAATGATGTTAGGTACAAGCTGTCAAAATGCTTCAACCTGTTGGGAATCACGATTGCTGTTAGACCAAAACCTGCAAGTGTTAGTCAACGTTCGCATCGCCAGAGATGAGGATCCAGGAGAGGCGGTTGGTCCATGTCACGAAACACACGGGGAGCGTTGGTTTATCCAATGCCCAACAATATCCCCCCTAACGTGAGTTGGGTGTGTATCGAACTCGTGACCTATGCTCTGATACCACTTGTTGGGAATCACGGTTGCTGTTAGACCAAAACCTGCAAGTGTTAGTCAACGATCGCATCGCTAGAGATAAGGATCCATGAGAGGCGGTTAGTCCATGTCACGAAACACACGGGGAGCGTTGGTTTATCCAATGGCCAACACAACCTACGAGATGCCAAACCAAGGCTACCACAAGACTACGAGATCCAGTAGCAAGGAATGAAGCACTTCAAGACTGCTCGATGAAATAATAATAAGAGCAAAGTCAACTTCTTTTGTTACTGTGCTTATTAGAAGTTCTTTACTTATGATACATCAATTAGGCACCAGTGAACGCTATAGAATGCAAGTTAGAAACCAGATCTTAAAACTCCATAGCCAAAGAATTATATATGAACCTATGGTAAGAAGATCTGCAAATGAGAGTGTGTTGATCCTCAATTAAATAGGCAATATACAGGCCCAAGAAAGACTTGCATATAGGTTTAGAATGGTTTTCAAAAACACTTCAGAAGTTTGAGAATAGGGTTGCACAATAGTGAGAGTTAGATTGACAAAGATAATGTGCCAGAAAAGAGTGCGGATCCCCTTCAACGAAATGTGAGAAGGGAGGTGAGGTTGAAATTTTAGTTTTAGGACTCAGACCATTTATGAAACCTCCATGAAACAAATGCTATCCTTGCAAAACAAAAGTGTTAGCCACAAATGAGAATAACCCTATATCCAAGCAAATTTAGACTTTAGGATTTCAATTTTGTGTTTAGATCTATCATCTTCCTTGTGGCTTCTTGGAAAGGTGAATAGAAAAATATTTTAGCCCTTGATGCAATACCCCTGCAGAGACAATGAAAGTTAGCAATAAAACTTCAATAATGAAATAGATCAACTGTTAGATGTGCATCAAAACCCTCCTACAGGGCAGTTCTGAATCTCAAAGCTATTCGGCCTTTTCAAAATTTCTTGTAGATGAGAATAAGCCCTTGAAAACAAGTTTATTCCCAAAACTTATGGAGAAAAGCTTGTAAAATTGAGAGGAGCTAGGAATAAATTTTGGATGCAGGCTTACATCCCCAAAGGTTTGTGGCTGATAAGAAAAGGGTAAGAAAATGTTAGAGGCTAGTGGGGAAAAGCCTCAAAATTAAATATAAGCCAGAATACAGGACAGCAAACCCTCTATGATGCTAACAACAATTTCTCGAAGCTTGCGGCTGGCCCAAGGATGCCCTCTAAATAAGAAATGATCCTCCTACAGCCTGTGGTTGCCAAAGAAAGGCTAGACGAACTGCAAAATTTCTCAACCTTGGCACCCTGCAAACAAAAGGATTTTCATACGCTCAGCGAAAGAATTAAGGAATCACAGGTATTTATAAACTTTTGCCATGGTCTATATTCGCTAAGTTCCTCAATAATGCCTCAATATATATATATATATATATATATATATTTTATAATAATAAATTTCTCATTAATGTTAATTAAAAGAAAGAGGTTTCAAATTATTTTTCTCCTTTTCGATAGACGGGATAAAAGATAAATTAAAAAATAAAATAAAAATTGAAGTTATTTACAAAACAATTTATTTACATATATATAAGTAAAAGCTCTTAAGAAGCATATAAATTCATTAAAGGCTCTTTGATAAAATTAAGTAAATAAATAAATGATTTTTCTTAAGCCCAGATCTAGAATCCCTTGCAAATAAAAAAGATCATTAGATAAGACTTTTAGGGAAAATAAATTGGGCTCTTCACTTCAATGTTCGAGAGTGGGATAGTTTAGCCGAGAATATCCCCTCACGCTTGAGATCTTTTTAAATCAAATGATTTTCTACACAATTTAAATTTTTTTGCTATCTCCACATGAGACAAAAAAATACAATGGAAGGAAATTCTAGTAACTTAACGAAAAGATACTAGCCACGCCCAATCCTATAGCATTGTTCAGATCCAATCACCAGTGCAAGATAGCTATACACTAATGATTCTATAAAAGCATGTAGACCAAACGAATGTAAGCACAAGTAGAAATTAAAAGTTCACTGAAACAATATAACCATATTCATGAAGAAACACCACAATAGTATAACCCCAAAGATTTTTTGCTTTATTACCAAAATATAGAGCTTCAAGAGTTGATAGCTAGAGTACAAAGATCCAAAGATTAAAGATGTTACAATGAGGAGCGTCAAGCTCAATTTATAGAAAAATAGAGAGATCTAGATCCCCCTCCAAGTGGAAAACAGCTAGGTCCAAGAAGTTGCACAATTTTGGCTTGATCCTAGAGAGTAACAACTGCTAGATGCTTGATTCGTGCCAAAATTAAATCATGTCCTTTGATCTTGAATAAGAAATTCGAATTCCATAATAATTCCCTTTTTTCCTGGTCAAAAAAAATATTATTTTGATCTTTTTCCTCAAAAAATCATTTTTGACTTAATCACCTTGGTTTTAAAATTGGCAACTAGGCCCAGATTTGACTTTGGACAACTCATTTGATGGAAATGATTATTGCATTGAATTTCTCTTTTTGAGAGGACCAAAATCGACCTAAAGATCAACAAATTTGGACAAGGAGAAATATGTTTTTGAGGTCAAGCCCACACATATGCAAATTGTCAAGGTTGACTACATCATCATGTAGGCTCATGAAACCCAATGGATATGTCTCTTGACCCTCAACGACTTGTATAAATAAGAGAGACCCCCAACCTCATTTGGCATCATCACAACTCATTTTTTCTCTCTCCTCATATGGTTGGCTCGTACAAATTGTAGGAGCAACTCTTCTCTCACATGTGTGGCTGAAAGAGGACGAATTTTAAGAGGCCGAATTTCAGAACTGGTGCAGGGTTTGAGCAACGTTGACCAAGGGTTGTTTCATTGAGTTTGATTGCGATTTCATGGGAAACTTTCTATTTGGGCAGGGCACATTCATTGGCACAAATACTGAGATTTTCTGGGTTGTTTGACCAGCATTGATTGCAGGGTTGCCTTCAGAATGACCAAGTTTGACTGTTGTTTTGTTCACTGTTTTGGGCTGACTTTGACCAACAAAAGAGGCTGCATTTCACTGAGTTTGACCGAGCTACATTGTGGATTGTTTGCTGTTTTGTTGATCAGCGTTGACTTTCTGGCTAGGGCTATTGACCACTACTATCTGGAAGCAGGAAAATCATATATTGATTGGGCTATTTCGGACAAAGGTTTTGATCATCTATTGGTAAGTCAATATTGATTTTATTGTACTCTCTCTCTGTTAAACATTTGATATTTATAATAAGAAGAATTGATCAAAGAGTTTTTCCCATCTTGGGGTTTTTCCCTGTCATTCGCCAAATCCTTGTGTCCTCTTGTCTTGGCTTGTCTTTTGCTTGTATTGTTCATGTTCTAACTACGATTATTGTCAATGTGAAGGTTAATGTGATTGCTATTGGAAATTAAAATGGAAATTGTCATTGGGCTAACTAAAGGACATTGAAGTAATTGTTGCAAGCATAGCACATACTATTGTTAACTGAAATTAACATGGTATTAAAGCCCATGTGAAGACAAAGACCAAGCAAGAGAGAAAAACAATCACTAAGAGATCTGTTGGTCAAAGATTATTGGACAAGTCTCTATGGCTTCTACATCCTACTTCAAGACTGAGGACAAGCTCAATGACAAATCTGACTAACATGAATGGAAGATGACTTTGGACTTGATCTTGGAGGAGCATGAAGTATTGGACTATGTGCAAGGAAAAGTTGTGGAGCCTCCTTCAAATGCACAACCTGCTGCTAAAACGAAGTATTGAAAAGGTGAGGTCAAAGCTAAGAAAATTTTGATTGACTCCATTCAAAGGCTTTTGGTTGCCTATATTTCTGATTTGCGAACTTCTAAGTAAATATATGATAAGCTGGTTGGGATGTTCAAAGTGAACAATGCAAGTCAAATCCTCTTACTCAAGGACGAGTTGAAGGATATCAAGATGGATAAAGGGGAGTCTATCCAATCCTACTTCATGAGAATAACTCAAATCAAGAATGACCTACTATTTATTGGAGAAGTTATTGCTGACAGGGAGCTCACTCTCATTGCACTTGGAGGTCTTTCAAGACCATGGGATGTATTTACCAACACCATTCTTAACAATGACAAGATACCTGGTTTTTATGAGTTATTGGCTAGATGCATTAAAGAGGAGACTAGGATGATGGAGAGAGATAAGCCTTCCAATGGAAATGAACCTGTTGCCTTCTTCGCTCATGCAAAAAGGAAGAATAATGTTTTTCCAAGGAGACAGGGTCAAGGATCTAAGAAGAGATTCAAAGAAAGAAGAAAAAGAAGTTGGTACAATTGCAACAGGTTTAGCCACTATGCTAAAGAGTGCCCTCACAAGAAGGGATGATGATAACAACAACAACAACTATTTCAAAGGCAGTGACAATCAAAGGAACAACGAGTTCAACAATAAAGGAAAGAGGAATGCTCCTACTGCTCGAAATGGAAATGGTCGACCTCCCAAAAGGACAAGAAATGCCAGGTATGGTGAAAGTAATGTTGTAGAAAAAAAAGATGAGTTTGATCTTATTTCCGCACTATCTACTGCCTCTCTGCCGGATATTTTGGATCATTGGTTGATTGATAGTGGAGCCTCAAGGCACTTCACTGGATATAAGGAAGCCCTCTCAAATTTGGTTGAAAAGAAGACTAATGTAAAGATTATATTTGGAGATAATGCACCTACCCCGTGAAAGGGATAGGTGCTGTCACTCTACAGTTGAATCAAGGTCAAACCATTCATCTACAAGAAGTGTTGTATGTGCCTGATTTGAAGAACTTGGTATCTATTTCAATGATGGAAGATAAAGGCTTCAAAGTAGCATTCATTGATGGAAAGGTACGTATTTAGCATAAAAACTCTAAAGACGCGTTTAGTCTTGGATCTAGGGTTGATGGTCTCTATAAAGTTGGTGGAAGTCCTTTGGGAGCTTTAGCGAGTGATACTTCTCTTCAATGTGAATTATGGCACTGGGGATTTGCCCACTTACATTACAAAGCCTTACTTGGGGTAAGGAAGATGGTCACATGGATGCCCGACTTTAATATGAACCATGAAGGAGTTTGTTAGGGTTGTGCAGTTGGGAAACATGCAACGGGCCCAGTCCCTTCTAGTGAAAGCAAGACGACATATATTCTTCAATTGGTCTATTCTGAACTATCTGGTGCCTTGCCTGTAACCTCATTGGGAGGATACATATACTATGCAATCTTTGTGGATGACTTATCATGCAAAACATGGATCTATTTCTTGAAGAGGAAGGATGAAGTGTTCAAATGGTTTCGTTCTTTCAATGCGTTGGTGGTAAATCAAACATGAAAGAAGATCAAGACGTTGAGGACCGAAAATGGAACTGAATATGAATCAAATGAATTCAATGACTTTTGCAGAGAGGCTGGCATTAAGAGGGAGACAACTGTTCCATACACTCCTAAGAAAAATGGCATTGCTGAAAGGAAGAATTAAACAATTATAGAAGCCACCCATGCCATGATCTATGATTAAGGTCTGCCAAAGTTCTTATGGGGAGAAGATGCCAACACTGCAGTATATGTTCAAAATAGAAGCCCACATCGAGCTTTGGATTTCAAGACACCTGAGGAAGTCTTCATTAGTAAGAAACCCAATGTTTCTCATTTTAGAATATTTGGTTGTCCGGTATACTTTTATGTGCCTAAAGAGAAAAGGAATAAGTTGGAAGCTTCTGGGAAGAAAGGAATATTCGTATGCTACAATGAAAATTCAAAAACATATAGGATCTATGTACCTGGTCAAAGAGATGTGGAAGTAAGCTGTGATGTAACTTTTGATGAAGACACTGCCCTTGGGAAAGCCAAAGATCTCCTTATCCCAGGGGAGGAAGATGATGATGCTGCTAAAAAACAAGATGAACCTCCGACTGATGATCTTACGCCTGATGTTGAAGGCCCGATGGATCCTATTGATCCACCTCCTGGTGATCCCTCTACCTCAAGGAAACGACCACTATGGCTCAAAGATACTTTGAAAGATGCTGAAAGACATACTGCTCCAAGAGGGACATTTCGTGAAAGTAAGAAGCTAAACATGTATCAAGGGTATTTGGCTGCTATGAGTACTATTGTTCAAGTTGAATGTTAAATTTGGACAACTAGGTCCAAACTCCATGTTCTGATGCTCAGATTAAGAGGCTAATATTTTTGTTGGATTCCTCTTTCTGAGAGGTGTAAAATCCATATAAAATA
>APFE031091920.1:0-89975 GCA_000404065.3 Pinus taeda | reverse complement strand
GACTCCTCCTCCATCACTGCATCTACACAAAACATTGCAGATCTCCTATTGAAATCAATCAAAGATGTTGGTCCGAATAATGTGGTTCAAGTGATCACAGATAATGCAGCAAATTGTAAGGCAGCAGGAAAAATTATTGAGCGTACTCATCCACACATCTTTTGGTCTGGGTGCCTGGTTCACACATTGAACCTTTTGATGCATGATATTGTGAAACACAAAGAATGTGGGTGGATTGCTGAGGTTTACAGGAGAGGGAAGCAGCTCATTAAATTCATCACAGGGCATACAAGGGTAAACTTCTTCTATGGCACTTACTCCAAGTTGCAGTTGCTTAAAATTTCAAAGACAAGATTTGCTAGTTATTACCTCACGTTTAGGCGGCTAGTGAAGGTGAGACAAGCTTTAACTAATCTGGTGTGTGCTGATTCATGGGACGAAATTAACACTGACATAGATGGTGCTAATGCAGTCAAGGACACTGTTCTTGACAGTTACTTTTGGGGACAGGTTAAATATGTTTTGCAATTCACCAAACCAATTTATTACATGATCAAGTTTGCAGATTCAGATCGACCAGTAATTGGGGAGGTGTATGAGCAAATGGATAGCATGTTGGGGCAGATTAAGGACATTGTTGAGCCTAGAGATACCACCTTGTACAATTATATTCGTGTAGAGGTGGAAAACCGATGGGAAATGCTAAATGTTCCATTGCATGCATTAGCATATGTTTTGACACCTAAATACTATCATCCATCATGGCTTTCAACACCAGCACCTGGGGGGAAGCAGGAGAAAACCACACCAAGATCAAGAGGTTCACAAAAAATATATGGCTGCATTGAGTAAATTAATCCCTGATGAGGAGGACGCTGCATTGGTACGGAGACAGGTGAGCAACTATACGCTCAGCACTGGTCCATTTGGGAGCATGCATGCAATAAAAGATCGAGAGAGTTTTTCTCCTCTTGAGTGGTGGAACATGCATGGAGGGGGTACTCCACTTCTACAGAGTTTGGCATTGCGGGTGCTATCACAGGTGGTAAACACTTCTTCTGCGGAGAGGTGTTGGAGCTCTTATTCTTTCATCCACAATGTTAAAAGGAACAGGTTGAGTTTAGACCGGGCAGAGAGCTTGGTTTATGTTCATTACAACTTGCGATTGTTGTCCCATTACTGTGAAGATGCAAAGTCTAATAAAGCCCTGTTGATTTGGGACAAGAATCCAGAGGAGCCCAATTTGGAGGATGGAGTGTTGCGATTAGAACAATTAGAGGATGCTCTTATCCAGGTATGTCCATTGTGGTATGAATTTTCCAATTTTCCCTTATAAAGCATTTCTCTAATTCATGTTTTTAATTTTTTTGTTAACTAGTGTTTTTTTTTTTGCATGAATTTTTTGAGCGATTCCAGGATGATGATGACCGTGTTGATATGGCACCCTCACCCCCACCTGGTCCCTTGGTTCCTAGGTTCCATGGTTCAACACCAACAGCAGGGGGTTCTTCTTCATCAGCTCCAGTGCCACGACTTCCACAGCCACCATCTTCTTCATTACCACCACGTGGAGGCCCACCACCACGTTCTATTCGTGGTGGAAGGAGGAGAGATTAGTAGATATATTCACAATCTACTACTTTTTTTGTCATAGATTACTCATTAGACTTGTAGACTTGTGAATTTGAATTTTGAACCTTTTTGGCTTGGCGGTGACCAAGTGACATATTTTGTAAACATTATTATTTGAATTTTGGACATGACAAATGTTGACATTTGCTCACTTGCTAGATAAATCATAATATGCTCTATGTTTTATGTTTTATAATATGCTTAAATGTTTTATGTTTTATAATATGCTTAAAAATTTGATGTATGTTTGTAATAGCTAGAAATTAGAATATAGATGATTGTTGTACTTGTACATACTAGTAACTACAATGGAATCATGGATGCCATATCTATCTTGATATATGCAAAAATATGCATGTTTTCATGTCTTCTACAATTAATTTGGTATTTGGGATGTTTGTTTTGAGTATAAATGCAAAAAAATATAAAAAAAATTATATATATATAGCAGACGCTTCGCTTCCTAGATTTTTGGAAAATGACGCTTCAGCGTCCCTGCTTCCAAAAAACACTTCCGCTTCGCTCCCGCTTCGTGCAACATTGAGTAGAATTGATCAAAGGGATTTCCCCATCTTAGGGCTTTTGCCTGGCATTTGCCAAATCCTTGTGTTCTTTTCTCTTGGCTTGTCTTCTGTGTTTATTTTTCATGTTCTATCTACAATTACATAGGTGTTTTACATGGCTTTATAGACATACTAGAATCATTTTTACAATGGCTCATCTGTCTGCAGAATTTGGAATTACAACTTTGATAAATTGATGGGTGATGGTGATGAATTCTGGATGTTTACCTTTTCGAACATGATGGAATTCCAATGAAAAAATGTGTACTGCGATAGGGAAGTTGACATGAAGTGGCCAACAGGGCCAATTCAAAGGAACATTTGTCAAATGTCCTTCATGAGCTATTGGGTCATTTCAAATGAACGACTTTTGAGTTCTTTTGATAGGCCGATTAGGCCATTTCAAAAAAATGACTTGTAATTCCCCTCAATAGGATGTTGCATTGATTTTTTGTGTAGAATCAAGAGGTATTCCCGCATGCGTAAGTCGACCTAAAAGACTTTTGAAGAATTAAAATAAAAATTTGATTTTTGAATGACAAGTCAGTCATGAAAATTTTCATCGGCCTAGGAGGGTGAAGGGACGTGTCTCTTGGGTTATATCATCCCATTCGACTAGTATAAATTAATGATGTGACCTCTCATTTTCTCCACCAAGAAAGAACAATTTTTCTTCTCTCTTTATCATTTTTGTTTTACTTCTTGAGGTCGCATGTGGGAGAAAGGACAAATTCGACCAACAAGTTGATCTCATTTCTCTAGACCGAGTTCGACCAGCGTTGACCAAACTGATTTGACCTCTATTTTAACCGAATTGATTAGGCGTTGAACGAAGTTGTTTGACCACAATGTTAAAATGTGTAACTAGCTTTGATCTTCATAATGTCTAATATAATCATGATTTTATCAATTTGATGTAAAGAGAGAAATTTATTATTACTATTTTGAAGCACGGGTTTCATGCTCAAGTTTATTTTATTTATAGGTCAAGCAACCATTGAGTACTTCTAGGGCTTTGTCATCAAGTCAAGGAAGCCATTGTCACATGTAAAGACCCTATTGGGCATCTTGTATTATGTAAAATAATTTTTTGTAAGTCAAAAAGAGTCAAAAGACCCCCTCCAATAATCAAGTTGGCCTAGCAGTCAAACAAGTCGGCCTATTAGGGCTCCCAAGAAGCCTATAAATAAGAAGTACTCGACCTCATTGGAGAGGCATCCAAGCAGTTCGATCAAGGAAGAAAGGAAGACCTTAGACAAGCGAAGAAGAAGGAGATAGAAGGTGAAACAAAAAATCTGAGTTTTGGGCTACAGTTCCCTACACGTGTGAAAAGGTTAGGGCGTCACTCATTGTAGCAGAGACCAAAATATTGCAGTCATCTTAGGAGACCGAAATCAGATGAAAGAAGGATTATCTTGCAAGACGAATTGCTAGAGAAGAAGCAATTGTCAAAGCGAAGGAGAATAGAGAAGAAATTCACCATCTTTATCTCACACGTGCCAACTAGCGTTTATGTAGCATAAGCCAAAAATTTAGTCATGAAGCAACAAAGTCGAACTTCTGGAAAAGGGTCAAATTCTGAAGTATTAGAGCAAGTTCCACTGGCATTGACTTTATGAAAAGAAGTTCGTCAAAAGGAGGTTTGACTTGGTCTTGGAGGGGTCTTGATTTTGGGTCTTAGGTCTTGGAATTCGTCATTTGAGCATTCTAAAAGAAGAGAAGAGTTCTTGTGGGTTTTCCTCTCAAGCGGAGAGGTTTTGGCCCTAGCTAGCAGCCTACATTTTGTGTCCTATTGTATCATTGATCTTCATTGTTTGGTAGCTGTTTGATGATAAAGAACACTATAATAATCAAGATTAGAAGAAGTTAACTACAATTAGATCAAGTTAAGTAAAAGAACATCACAAGCAGTTATCAAAGTAAGAAAAATCACCTAATCTAGCTGCCCCTATATTTCTCAACATGTATCAGAGCTAAGGTGACAACATTAAGAAGAAGAGACAGCTTGAAGATCAAAGATCACTCCATTGAACAAGGATACACAAGGGCTGAGCACAAGGAGCGCATCAAGGAGGACCATCTATCACATCACAAGGATCACATCATCACAACTCTTGGAAGAAGAAGACCTCAAAGACCCTACCTCTCAAGAATATAAGGGCTTAACACTTTTGAAGCATCTTGAAGTCTCCACATTCTACATTTCTACATCCAAAGGAAGCAAGAAGAAGCATTGCCATCATCATTAAAGAAATCAAGGTAATTTCCCTCTCATTGAAGAAATGATCTCATCACAAGCATACTTGAAGAGAGACATCTTTTATCATCTAGGAAAAGAAGTATTGTCATCTTTGAAGAAGGAAGACATCATCAAGAAAGCAATCATCTTCAAGAAGGCATCTTAAGTTGTCAACATCATCAAGAAGACATCAAATTGAAGATATCATCTTTAAAGGAGCATCTTCACTTGATAAGTAAGTATTCTATATTTTTATGTTTCAATCTACAAACCAAATGACTTCATTTTGCAAGGAGAACAATAAATTGGTTGGGACCTCGAACTACCTTGCATGGAAGAAGAGAATTGATTTAATTCTCATGGAGAATGAAGTTACTGAATATGTAGAGGGGTCCATCACCAAACCATATCAAGAGCAATCTCAAGCACTATCAAAGTACATGAAAGGAGAAATAAGGGCACAAAGGATCATCATAGTGTCAACTGAGGATTCTCTCATCACTTATGTAGCATAGTTGAAGATAGCGAAAGATATCTATGACAAATTGGTGGAGTTGTTTTCTGTGAGCATTGTAGGACGAATCATATCTTTGAGAACCGAACTGTACAAGATGAAGGCATCAAGGGAAGAAAGGATAACTTTGTATTTCATGAAGATATCCGAAATTAGAGATCAATTGCAAGATCTTAGAGAAATAATGCCTGATCGAGAGATGACCACTATTGTGCTCAATGCACTACCTTATGAATGGGGAAATTTTGTATCAAGCATCTATGGGAAGAAACAAACGACACCATTCAGTGATCTGTGGTCATTATGCAAGTTTGAAGAATCTAGATTAAAGGCGAAGAATGATTTTGGGTCAAATGAACAAACTCAAGCATATGCAACATCGACAAATAAGAAAGGGAACTTTGAAAAGTTTGAGCCTCGAAAGAAGTTTCGAAAGAAAATTGATATGTTTAAGATCCAATGCTATGAATGTAATGAATATGGGGATTTCTAAAAGAATTGTCCTAAACTCAAGAAGGACAACAAAAAGAGAGGAAAGAAATGAAGCTCATGTCACCAAAGAAGTGGAATAACCAGAAAACAAGACAAAGAAGGAAGAAGTGATAGACCTCCACTATTAGAAGGTATCTCACTCAATCTACTTTCAAACATGTTGAAGTTAGTAGTCATGATGGAAAACATCATAGGTATGATAGGATGCATTATAGCAAGGATAGAGATGACATCATCATAGAAGCATGGAAGGATAACTGAAGTAGAAGTCTATATGATTGAAGAAGTCATCATGATAGAAAGGAAGTATCTCATGGCATATTTATTGGAAGCATATGAGGAAAACCGAAGTGGCAGTCTATATGGTTGGATAAAGTCATCTAGCAAGATAGTAGATAATGACATCATCATCATTAGGAAGTGTTGATTGGGGGTAGCATCGGATGTACTCTAGCCACGAAATTTGGTGGATAGGTTGGGGTACATGAGATCTCCAATACCCATAAAGGGTTTGGGCAGATTCTAAACAGGTCAGGAGATATTAAAATAATTAATATTTTTAATGGAGTCCCTAAGTCTAAACTTAGGGAAAATAAAATATTAATGTGTATTAATATGAATATGTGTTAGAATGGTCCAAAAGACATGGATCAAGCCAGATTTAATCTTAGCCATTGATTAGGGACTTAATCTCGGTCGAAATGTCAACAGGAAAAGTATAGGAGGAGGCTTGAGGGTCACTTGGAGAACACACCAGATGATTATTCATTCTATTCTCTAGAGCGAGGTTTGCTAAGAGAGATAGAATCAATGATTGGGAGAGCAGCTGAGGGGCATTGAGTATAGAGAAATAGAGAAGGCAGAGATTGTGTCGGGAGAGCAGCGCAACAACCAAGGAGGGTGACGCAGAGCCAGCAAGGGCTCACGCAGGGCCACGCAGAGGCAGCCAAGTGCTGCGCAAAGCACCAGAAGGGCTAGCACAGAGGATGCAAAGGCTCCCAGAGCTGATGCAGGGCCTCCTGGGGCCTAGAAAGGCTGACACAGGGCTAGCGTGAGACAAAGAGGGGCTGATGCAGTCCAGTTTGGGCAGACGCTGGGTTTGTAGGAGCAGTTTTGTGCTGAGGAGCTGCCGGAAGGATTTTCCGGGGTTTCAGCCAGGAGATTTCTCTTAAATTGTGAGGTATAGCTGCTAAGGAAATTCTCTGTTGGGTAGGCCAGTTTCGGCACCCAAATTGTTGTCTGATATTGCTTAATAAGAAAACCCTCAGGTAGCTGCACCGGTTTTCCCACATTGGGTTTTTCCAAGGACATTGGTCCAAAAATAATGGTGTCATGTGGTGTGTTTGTTCCTGTTTCTTTTAGTTGATGATCTGTAATATGTTGAGCATGCACTTGTGTTTATTTTCAGTATTTACTCTTTAAATTAATTTGTTAAAGAAAAATAACACGTAGGTAGGAATAAATCAGAAAACATGCATGAAGGGTTTCTAAACTAGTCAATTTAGAAACTTCAACATGGTATCAGAGCGTTATTGCAGATCACATGAGGACTGAAAGACATCAGCCGAGCGGAGCAATAGCAGCAGAAAACAACTGTCCCGAGGTGACAGAAGCTGTTTCTAATAGCACAAAAGCCAAGGAAGTGTGACGCAGAGCCAACTAGAGCCACGCAAAAGAAGTTGGGAACTGTGCAGAGCCTCAGAGAGGCTCGCGTTGTGGACGCAGAGGGTCAAAGAGCTGACACAGGGCATCCCATGGTTGACGCAGACCCATCCGCAGTGACGTAGAGCTAGCGTGGGGCAGAGAGGGGCTGTGTCGCTGACACAGTTCACAGAGGTAGTTTCTAGAGTCTAGAAGGCTGCAGGAATATTGCAGAGTGGAGTTGGTGAGGTATTGTATTTAGAACAATTCCTGACAAAGCAAGGCCAAAGGAGTTGTTATAGAGGGTTTCTAGCCGAGGAACCTGGATCAGCAGTGTAGTTGCACAAGATGATCAGAGTAGGGGGCATCTCGACAAGCGACAGAAGGATTTCCAGGAGGGAAATCATGACTCAGAGGGAGTCCAGAAGAGAACTTCCAGACAGGAAGTAGAGACTCAGAGGAGTCGAACAGAGAACTTCCAAGAGGGAAGTAGAGGAGCGTCATGGCACTACATGGGGTAAGAGACCAGGATAGACTGGACGGAGCATCGAACTTCGCAGTCTGGAAGGCCAGAATCTTATCAATGCTTGACATGAATCGTGTCAGGAACTTCGCCTTGAAGGTTATAGCTATCCCAGTCGACCCCAATGATAATGACAAGTACAAACAGGAGATGACGAGGGCCAAGTGCATTATCCTTGACGCGATCAAGGATCATGTGGTACCACATATAGCCGAGAAGGAAATGAAAGTTGAGATGTGGTAGGCTCTCAAGAACCTGTACCAGCATACTTCTGTGCAAAGAAGAATGCTGCTCAAGAACCAGATGAGGTCGTATCAGATGAGGAAGGATAAATCAATTGATAACTTCCTCGGAGGATTGAATGAGATCCGACACTGGTTGACTACTATAGGAGTGACATTAGATCAGGAGCTTATGGTGAGGACAACCCTGAATGCTGTCTCAGAAGATTAGGAAGTGTTTGTTTAGAGTATCCTGGGCAAAGGGACTCTCCTACCTTGGGATGAGATCTGGGCAGCTCTTCACCAAGAAGAGATCAGATGGCAGTTGAAGATAGGTAGCAGCAACAAAGAGATCAAAGTTTAGCAGGAGGAGGAGGATGTTGTCCTAGCATTTGAGGGAAAGCAGGAGAAGCGAAAGAAGAAAGATCTCTCCAAGATCAAGTGCTTCCACTATGGGGAGATGGGTCATTATGCGACCCAATGCCCAAGGAAGAAGAGTAAGGAAGAGTCTTCTGAGACTAAGGTAGCGCTAACACGGGCAAAGAAGGAAGTTTTGACAGACGATGATTGTGCCATGAGTGCACACGCGCCACTTGAGTGGAAGTGGTGAGACATTGAGCTGTAGTCAGATGGACTACAGGCAATGAGGGGCAGGATCCTCGAGGTACCCAACCTCTTGGATTAGACCTTGTTACAGGAGCTCCGACAAGGAGTAGCAGGATTGGCTGAGTGGGTAGAGATGGATGTTGATGGAGCGATAGAGAGAGCTACAATGCAGGAGTCTTGAGACATCACAGAGCTAGCAGGCTACAACAGTGCGAGAGGCATAGGAGTGTTGCACTAGGAGGTCAGTTGGGAGATCAGTTACTTCTCAGTAACTGAGTTGCAGTGCAGCAGTGGGCAGCACGATGCAACATGATGAGAGGAGGTGCAGTGTCGATGCAGTGCTGGGAGAAAGGACCAGTGACAACACGGATGCAGAGGGAGCTGTCGTACAGATGCAGCAGTGGCAGTGGCAGAACCGTGGGCAGTAGTACAGGATGCAGCAGTGCAGAGGATGTTGGGCAGGAAGGCCTAGCATCAACACATGTACCGATGCCAGATGATCAGAGTAATACTCAGTGAGGAGTATTGCTAGAGCACATTCCTTGCTAAGAGGGAGTGTTGATTTGGGGTAGCATCGGATGTGCTCTAGCCACGAAATTTGGTGGAGAGGTTGGGGCACATGAGATCTCCAATACCCAGAAAGGGTTTGGGCAGATTCTAAATAGATCAGGAGATATTAAAATTATTAATATTTTTAATGGAGTCCCTAAGTCTAAACTTAGGGAAAATAAAATATTAATGTGTATTAATATGAATCTGTGTTAGAATGGTCCAAAAGACTTGGAGCAAGCCAGATCTAATCTTAGCCGTTGATTAGGGACTTAATCTCGGTCATTGAGATGTCAACAAGAAAAGTATAAGAGGAGGCTTGAGGGTCACTTGGAGAACACACCAAATGATCAATGATTCTATTCTCTAGAGCGAAGTTTGCTAAGAGAGATAGAATCAGTGATTGGGAGAGCAGCTGAGGAGCATTGAGTACAGAGAAACAAAGAAGGTAGAGATTGTGCTGGGAGAGCAGCACAGTAGCCAAGGAGGGTGATGCAGAGCAAGCAAGGGCTCATGCAGGGCCATTCAGAGGTAACCAAGTGTTGCTCAGAGCACCAGAGGGGCCAGCGCAGCTGATGCAAGGCCTCCTGGGGCTGATGCAGGGCCAACGTGAGACAGAGGGGCTGACGCAGTCCAGTTTGGGCAGACGCTCGGGTTGTAGGAGCAGTTTTGTGCTGAGGAGCTGCCGGAAGGATTTTCCGGCGTTTCAGCTAGGAGATTTCTCTCAAACTGTGAGGTATAGCTGCTAAGGAAATTCTCTGTTGGGTAAGCCAGTTTCGGCACCCAGATTGTAGTCTGATATTGCTTAATAAGAAAACCCTCAGATAGCTGCATCGGTTTTCCCACATTGGGTTTTTCCGGGGACATTGGTCCAAAAATAATGGTGTCATGTGGTGTGTTTTTTCTTGTTTCTTTTAGTTGCTGATTTGTAATATGTTGAGCATGCACTGGTGTTTATTTTCAGTATTTACTTTGTAAATAACTTGTTAAAGAAAAATAACAAGTAGGTAGGATTAAATCAGAGAAAGTGCATGAAGGGTTTCTAAACTAGTAAACTTGAAAACTTCAATAGGAAGAAGCATTTGTAGAATGAGGACCATCAAGGTCCTCCATTGGAATCTTCATTAGAAGGTTCACCTCTACTTAGAAGAAGCGTCTCATAGAAAGTCTACATTCTACCTTGTGTGGGATCCACTAGTTAGAAGGATGAAGGTATGGTGCCATAGATGTGCAACATGTCAAGTTGGTTGAAGTATTTTATCTTCAAGCAAGGAAAGGACGCTGCTGGAGTGAAGTCTAGATGCCCACATAAAGGAAGAGGTATGTATATATTTGGTAATAGATAGATAAAGTCATGTCATCATTGTTGATTTTTGAGTAGCTTGGGAGGTACTCCAAGCCCTAGCGTTCAGGGGTTAGAGGGTAAAGCACCACAAGAGTCACTTGTGGGCTTGGAACCCAAGGTTGGGGTTTTGCGCCCATCGAGGTTTGGGCCAAAACGATGGAACATTTTGGACATGAGATGGATCGAGATGATAGAGGATGGCGAGGAGAATCCAACGCTTCGAGAATCATCAAATACTGAGATGTCCTTGATGAGTTATGAATTTTTGAAGTTGACAAATGAATTTTTGGCACATAAGTCATGTAGTCTTGGTGTTAATGTGCCAAGAGACATGTCTATTTGTTGACCCTTCTAAAGTGTATAAATAGAAGGTGTGTGAGGCTCATTTAGAGTATCCAAGGTGCAACATAAGGCAACATTGAGGCAAGAAATTGGAGAAGGACATCCTCAGATTGGCTACATGCTAGGAGGCACTCAGTGAAGGAGGAAAAGGCTTGGTTTGAAGCTGTTACGTGATTTTTTCAGGGCTGGAATATCCTATAGCAGGGCTGAGAGGAGAGGGCTGTTTTGGAGGATGGTTTGGGTGTTTAAATAGGCCACAACCCTTGGAGACTTTTGTGGAGAAGCCACAGACCTAGTTATGACTGAGACAGGGGGCTCTGTTCTATGGGACAAAACAAGCCGCAAACCTTGAATCCTTGCACAGGTGGCAACGTGGGCCTATAAAGAGCTGATTTGTGCCTAGAACAATAGCAAGTGGGTAGAGAATACTTGTGGAGGAAGGCCACAACTGGTGGTGGAGTTGTGAGGGTGTTTTTGTACGGCTGACGTGGAGCTACAGGAAGCCCTAACCAGGTCACAATGACTACAACAGTTCAGCACTAGAGCAAAGGTATGTTTGATATGATTTTTGCCTTGTGTTGGGTCAAGTATTGACTAGTTTGGATTAGATTCATGAGAAACCTGTGGGAGCCAATTGGGAGGCTTGGCTTGATGGGTGAAAGCCTCATTTAGGAGCAGATCTCACAATGATTGTATTGGGCATCATTGGACTGGTGGAGGGCAGCGTGTTGATGGCCCAAAGTAGACCTTGACAAGTTGTCATAACGAGAGATTGATAGTTGAAGGTTGGGTGAAGGATTGAGCCTAATGTGTAGCTCTTTGATGGACGAAAGAAGCTACTAGATTGGCAGATTGGAGCTCAGGTGTTGGCCAACCTAGAAGAGCAAATTGGATCAACTCGTGTTCACTGTAGCAAAAGCGACTTGCAGCAGTGATAGGTGGCAATCCTCATGGAGACTCTATGTGTTGTCCATCGATGGACTAAGGGGCAACTAGAGAGTAGAACAAAAGAGAAGGACCGACAGGACGAGATACGGCATAGAGACTGCGACGAGATTGTCATTGTATCTTGTATCCCTTGTGTGGGAGCCCTAGATCTTTGTATTACTAAGTTGGTTTAATATAATGAAGATTTGGTTGTTGTACATATTTGTACAATATTTTTTAAAAAGTTGTCTATACTTGTGCATGCGTGATTTATTGCTTTATATTTTTCGCTATGCAAAGTAGATTTTGTTGAGATTCTTGGTTTGGTAGTGTCAAATATTCTAAGATTCTATCCTAGACCTAAGATCGTGGAAATTCAACATGGTATTAAAGCGTGTCTCAGCTTCTTTGGAAGAAAGTGAATCAGAGTGCACAACGAAGTACAACTTAAGAGGGAGTTGGTCACATTATAGGTGAAGGGCTCACTACAATGTTGAAGTTGTAGGCTGTTTTCGGTATGAGGATAGGTTGGAGGGGTTGTCCAACTATAGTCCATGGAAGGAAAGGATCAAGTTGGTCTTGCAGGTCAACATGATCTCGGAGTTCATCGAGAAAGCCATCAAGAAGCCAACTGATTGAAAGACGTTGGAAGTATACGAGGATTTGGATACGAGGGCGAGATTGATCATCCTTGATGGTGTGAAGGATCCACTAATACCTCACTTTTCCAGGAAGAACATTGCACATGAGATGTGGATGGCTCTTCCGAATTTGTTCCAGAATAAGAATGAGAACCGAGTACTGGTATTGGAGGATAAGTTGAAATCCACCAAGATGATACATGGTGAAGTAGTGACTTCGTATCTGACGAGATTGTCTTAGGTCAAAGATGAGCTTGTTGTCGTTGATGTGACCATTTCAGATTCTGATATGGTGAAGATTGCTTTGAAATGGTTCATCGAGGAGTGGAAGCCCTTCATCAAGGGGATTGTTGCCAGAGAGAAGTTGCTAGACTAGAATAGGTTGTGGGGCGACTTCATTCAAGAAGAGTTGCGAGACGAGGATCTTCATCCAAAGAAGAAGACTTTTGATGATGACGTGGCACTTGCAACACGAATGAAGGTTAAGCAGAAGAAGGACTTCAGTAAAGTCAAGTGTTTCATCAATCCGAGATGGGTCATTTTTCGTCGAGATGTCCGATGAAGAAAAAGGGAGATGACTAGAAGAAGAAAGGGAAGCAGGTCGCCGATGTTGCCACTTCTGCTGAGATAGATGCTCTCACCAGGAGATTGGAGGAGGACGACTTTGCTATGATCTCTCATTTGTCGCAGGGTACTATCGATGAGGATGAATGCTACGTGGACAGTGGTGCTTTGAAACATATGACAGGGTCACAGGAGGTTTTTGAGACTCTAGCTGAATGGAACTCGAAGTTGCACATGGTGTTAGGCGACAACAGTCAGAAGGAGTTCCAAGGATCGAGAGTTGTGACATTCAGGATGGAGACAGGACGAGCAATGCGGGTCCAGGATGTACTATTTGTACCAGGATTCAGATATAGCGTGATATCTGTCTTGTCGATCGAGACAAAGGGGTTTGAGGTCTTGTTCCAGGATGGGAAGGCAAGACTCAGGCCCAAAGGCTCTAGCTCCACAAGTATTGTACTTGGAGTTAGAGAGCATGGTCTATACAGGCTAAAGGGCAAGCCTATGGGTCATGGGAAGAAGAAGAAGGAGGACTAGGTGCAAGTTCCAGAGAAGCAGGTGCAGGTGCAGGCTTCAGAGGGGCAGGTACATGTTCCAGAGAAGAAGGTCCAGGTTCTGGAGACTCAGGGAGAGTCGAGTTGTAGAGGGAGTTTGCAGGTTTAGAGGGAGACTTTGCAACACAAAATGAGCGCGTGTTCAGTGGGGAGCAAGGGTGCTCCTATAGCTGCCAAGAAGGAATTATGGAGAGAGTGGAAGACATTCTAGGAGAAGAAGTGATTGATGGCCTAAGGGTTCAAGCATAGACTCAACAAGAAGTGATTGATGTTTGAGAGGGAGGATTGTAAAAATTGTTAGGACATCTAGGACCATGCCAGATGACTAGAAGAGCTTCCATTTCCGAGGAAGAAGATAGTCAGTGAAAATGGAAGGAGTAGGTAGAAGAGGATGTCATGGGTTGAGATTGTTAGATAAGATGCTTAGAGATGAGAGGTCTCTAGGAGCTATATGCCTTCTATGAGGGGATAATGTTAGACAACAGAGTATGCTTTAGTGACAAAGGAAGCAATGATGACAAAAGGATTTGCTTACTTGATAAAAGGAGCAACTTGGATTACCACAGAAGGATCTGCTTCAGTGTTAAAGGGAGTTGGCCTTGGAAGTTTGAGATGAAGGATCTTGGCTTGATATATTATTTCTTAGTATTGGAGGTGTGGTTGAGACCTAATGAGATCTTCCTTGGACAAGGGAAGTACATTGTTAAGATTTTTAGGGGATTCAGTATGATGGATTCCAAGTCCATGCCTACATATATGGTGACCAATATGAAGAAGCTAAGTGATTCTGCTTTAGATTCAAATTTGGTGGATCCCATGATGTACGGGTAATTGATCGGATACTTGATGTATTTGGTTAAAACTAAGCCGAATATTTGCTTTACAGTGAACACCCTGAGCAGTATATGGTTGAGTTGAGGCAAGTACACTGGGCTACAACAAAGCATTTGTTGAGGTACCCACATGGTACAATTGGATATTGTTTAAGATATATCTCAGGCAGTGAAGTGAGGTTGTAAGGATATATAGATTCAGATTAAGCAGGGAAGTGATGAAGAAGATGGTTGATGCCCTACAAAGAAGAAGAAAGCTCCATGATGAAGAAGTTGAAGTTCATGACATGATGTCAAAAGGAGGAGCCCCAGAGGCAACTGATAGTACCATGATCTCCATCAAAGAGAGCTGTTGTTGGTAACAAGTCCC
Organism: Pinus taeda; assembly: GCA_000404065.3. Lineage (NCBI taxonomy): Eukaryota > Viridiplantae > Streptophyta > Pinopsida > Pinales > Pinaceae > Pinus > Pinus taeda. The sequence goes on along the minus strand of APFE031091920.1, from coordinate 75,419 downwards.
TTGTTAAGAGGGATCTTGGGTATATTCCTTTTATAGGAATAAGAAAATCCTCCCTGGTTAAGAGGGAGAGATAGACACATCATTCTTGTCTTCATGTTATGAAGAAATAATTGAGGATTGGGTAAGCATCTAAGATTGATTCCGATACTCTTTGAGGATGAGGTAGGGCATCCAATAGGTAAGAGTAGTCAAAGAGGAAATGCCATGCGGATGTGTTAATCTAAGATGGAAATGGTCCTAGAAGGACCTTTTGAACATCTGAATGGGGTGTGTGCCTTGAGAGACAAAGATGAAGGTGTCTATAAATCGGTCTCCCCAACATTGTGGTCTATCCTTGTGGAGAGATATAGCTGTTAGTCAAGGCCTTGCTATATGACAATGCTGGTTGATATGATGAGATTTGTTGATATAAGTTGAATAAATAACTTATGAGATGGCTTTTACCAATTTGCCCCTTCTTATGAGAATTCTTCAGTATGAGAATGTCCAAGTACCTTGTATGGATTATGAATACCTCCCTAGTTAGGTGGGAGTGTTGAAATGTGTAACTAGGTCCGGTCGTCATAATGTCTAATGTAATCATGATTTTATGTATTTGATGTAAAGAGAATTCTTTTTATTATTATTACTATTTTTAAGCATGGGTTTCATGCTTAAGGTTATTTTATTTATAGGTAAAGCACCCATTGAGTGCTTCTAGGGCTTTGTCATAAAGTCTAGGAAGTCATTGTCACATGTAAAGATCCTATTGGGCATCTTGTATTATGTAAAAGAATTTTTTGTAAGTAAAAAATAGTCAAAAGACCCCCTCCAAGAATCAAGTCGGCTTATCAGTCAAACAAGTTGGCCTATTAGGGCTCCCAAGGAGCCTATAAATAAGAAGCACTCAACCTCATTTGAGAGGCATCCAAGCAGTTCAATCAAGGAAGAAAGGAAGACCTTAGACAAGTGAAGAAGGAGAAAGGAGACAAGGTGAAACCAAAAATATAAGTTTTGGGCTACAATCCCTCACACGTGCGAAAAAGTTAGGGCATCACTCATTGCAACAGAGACCGAAATATTGCAGTCATCTTAGGAGATCAAAATCAGATGAAATAAAGACTATCTTGCAAGCTAAATTGCTAGAGAAGAAGCAGGTGTCCATGCGAAGGAGAAAAAAGAAGAAATTCACCATCTTTATCTCACATGTGCTAGCTAGGGTTTATGCAGCGGAAGCCAAAATTACAGCTTCATTTATGTCTTTCATGCTTGATTTAAGTTAATTGCTGGTTTAAATTTTATCATTCATGCTTGAATATTTTTACAAGCCAAGTCACTTTAAAAGATCCTAGGTCACGTTTAGATTAGTGCTAGATTTTTTTAACACTTCCAACACATCGTAGAAATAGATACAGAGTAGAATGATTGTCATTCAAAGCTAACACTTCGAACTCTTAACTGAAAATGGGCATTGGCCCAACTGTGGAGATAAACCTTCAAAGTAAAATAAGAAGGGCTCTCAAACTTATTCGAAGAAGACTTCTTGAGATAAAATTCTATGTATTTATGAGGGGAGCCACTGTCACATGACCAACCTTCCTCTCATTTCCAGCTGACTTTGCTTCAACTCAATGTGGGGGTTTTCCCTAGTACATATTAGGGATCAAATGGCCTAGTGAAACCAAGTCAAGGCCCCCCTAAGGCTTCTAATTCACCAAGCAAAGGATTGAACAATTAGGGTTTAAGGTGGATCTTGAAGATAGGATTGTTAGGGTTTTTAGGGTAAATTGCTTTTTTGAGTTCAAAGGGTAGGTTTTCAAACACACACAAATCAAGGAGTTAAAAGGTAATTTTAGAGATTAAACCCCAACAAAACTATTTTACAAGATTGTTAAAGGGAAAAGGATGATAGAGGATAGAAGATCAATGCCTTAGCTTGTCAATATATTTTTGTGGGCATATGGGGTAGATTTAGGTTCACTATAAGTCAACTCACTATCCGTAGTCTTTTCAATTTTCAAGGACAAGACAAGGGAAGGAGCCCACCTATTCCCTCCTCAAAGTCTTGGAAGAAGGGTTTGTTTAAGAGGAATAATGAAAGTAAAATACCATGTTCACTTGCTTAATACTTAATTGTCATCATCCATAAACATAACCAAGGCATAGAAAGTCCACTTGCTTAGATTATCATGCATTTATCCAAGCTTCACTAATATCCATCTAGGAAAAGAGTGAAATCGACATTCACAAGGCTTGTCCGAGCCCTAAATACCTTCATCCCTAACCCTAGCTAGATTTTTGTAACACTTCCATCTGATCATAGAAATATATAATGGCTAGAATGGTTGTCATTCAAAGCTAACACTTCGAACTCTTAACTGAAACTGGGTATTGGCCCAACTCTGGAGATAAACTTTCGAAGTAAAATAAGAGGGGCTTTTAAACCTATTCAAAGAACACTTAAAATTTAGTCATAAAATGACCAACAAGCTCCCAAAGGGTCTTCCACCCATGATGGTGTTTGTTTTATGGTTTGTTATAGCGAAATCTTGCACTTTTTGAAGAAAAGTTCAAAAGCTCAAGTGTGATACTGTGTGTACTTAAGAGTGGGCCGCTATGACATCACCAACCTTCCTCCCACTTCTGGCCAACTCTGCTTTAGCTTAATTGGGATTCTCCCGGGTACATATAGGGATCAAATGGCCTATTAAACCACGTCAAGGGCACCCTAAGGCTTCTACTTTATCATCACCAATCAAAGGATTGAACAATTAGGGTTTAAGGTGGATCTTGAAGATAAGATTGCTAGGGTTTTTAGGGTAATTCAATATTTGAGTTCAAAGGGAAGGTCTTCAAACACACACAATCAGGGAACCCCAACAAAATGGTTTACAGGTCTTTTAAATGAAAAACAATGATGAAGGATAAAAGATCAGTGCCTGAGCTTGTCAATATATTTTTGGGTGCATATGGATTAGATTTAGGTTGACTACACTAGGGTAAGTCCACGCACTATTCCTAGACTTTTCAATTTTCGAAGTAAAGTCAGGGGAAGGAGCCACTTGTTCCCTCCTCAAAGTCTTGGAAGAAGGGTTTGTTTAAGAGGGATAATGACAGTGAAATACCATGTGTGAATTTTATAGCTATGGTCGGTCTTCATAATTTATATTTTAGCCCTTGTAATGTATAAAGAATTTGTAAGACATGTTCTTCATGTCATTTTGATTATTTAGCCCCTGAGAGAATTATTATAAGACATGTTCTTCATGTCGGATTTAAAGGAGAAAATTTTGAAATTTGAAATTTGAAATTTGAATTTTTGGCTCTAAAATAGTTAAGTCGGCCCTCACTCAAGTCAAGTCGGCCCTAGTGAAGTGACACACCCATATGGATTAGATTTAGGTTCACTACACTAGGGTAAGTCCACGCACTATCCCTATACTTTTTAATTTTCAAAGTAAAGTTAGGGGAAGGAATCCACTTGTTCCCTCCTCAAAGTCTTGGAAGAAGGGTTTGTTTAAGAGGGATAATGAAAGTGATTCTCAAGCCTATGCAATATGTTACAATAAGGCTGGAGGAAGAAAGAGGTTTGGCTTCCAAAGAAGAAATGGAGGAAGAAGAAATGAAGGAAGAAGACCTGCTCCTCAAGGAAAAAGGGGTATGTCAGAAGTTTAATGCTATCATTGTCATATAGTCATATATAAACATTTGTCCTGAAAGATCGAATGATAGAAAGGGGTAGGGAAACCAACATGCTACTTGTTGTTTCCTAAGACACACACCTAGATTAGCATGGGAAAAGTCCTCAATCCCACCAGGTGTGGCCTTAAAGGCAAAATGCTCAGAGAAGGGGCTGCCACCTATTCCAAACTCTCTCTATTTATGTTCTATCCTAGCTAAACCAAGGGGGGTGGTCCCTAAAGATGATTCTAAAAGGAAAAATTGATAAGGATAATGAGCTCTAGGAGATTATGGTGTTAATTAGATTAGTTAAGGCTTCACCAATATAACAACTTGAATTATATCTTGAAATGAGAATGATTAGCAAGTATGAATAATTAAGGGCATATAACTATCAATAATGGGGATAAATCAATTATATTCAACAAGATATCCTGCAAGACAAATATAATTAGACCAATGCCAAATATACTTGCAAGAAATATACGCTCACAAATAAATTCACAATACTTGTAAATATGATATATCAAGAAAATCAACAAGTTGCACAGTTAGAGAAGCTGCAAGACAAGAGGTTAGTGAACCACACAAGAGATTGTGTAACTTTAAGATTTGAGCAATAAGATTTTAGAATAGAACTTGTAAGAGAAGAAAGCTTGTACTTCAAGATAGATGCTCCAATATGATACAATCATTAAAAGACAATGAACATGCAATTGAAGCACACAAGTACAACGATATTGAATGAAAACTTGCAAGTAAATGATTAGCTCTTAATCCAAATTATATAATAATGGTTAACCAATTGAATGCAAAGTGAGAGAATGTTGTTAGTGAGTGTGTGAAAAAGTGCTCTTGGTTAATTTTAATTAATGCCTAATCTAAGGTTTGACTTCCCCTCAATTCCTCCAACTTGGTAAGGAGTGAGGTTGTTGCAAGAAGGCTAAGAGAGAAGGCTAAGGCCTCATTAATGATATCCCCTTAAGACTTCAGTACAACTTGTATGCCTTCGTAACTACAAGGTCTCGACCACATGAGTGTTGGAGAACGTAACTAGATTCGGTCTTCATATTGACGTTTACATTGTACATTTTATATGAAAAGAAAAAAAAAATATTTGTTCAAGCATGGGTTTCATGCTCAAGTCTAGGTCAAAGCATGTTCTTCATGCTTCTAGGGATCGCTGAGTTAGAAGAACATTTGTCATGTATTATAGTCCCATTTGGACTCTTTGTAACAAAAGAAAATTATTATTTTTGAGTCAAGAAGAGTCATTTTGTCCTCCAAGACCAAGTTATCCCTGCCATGAAAAGTAGGCTCTGTTGGAGCACCTCTCTGCTCCCCTAGATGACTATAAATGAAGGAAACTTCATCCTCATTTGGACACACAATTGACAAGTTCGATCTTTGTATTGGACAAGAAGAAAAGAAGAGCGAAGGATAAAAGGGGAGAAAACCCAAGGAAGAAGATGAAGATACGATTTTTTGATTGCTTTGCTCACACGTACAAAGGATCTAGGGTTTCTGTGCGAATTGTAGGGTCGAGGATGGCAGGTCCGAATTGTTGACCTGAAGTAGAGGGTCGAGACTTTGAGATTGGAGCAAAATTTGCAGAGTTTGACCATCTCTGACTTGGTAAACTTTGACTTGTTTGAGGAAGGGTTTTGGAGGGCTGACTTGGTGCTTGGAGGAGGTTTAGTCTTTGGGTCTTGGAGGTCTCACTTTGATTTGATTCTATAAGAAGAGAATAATTCTTTCTGGGTTTTCCCCTGGCTTGGAGCCAATATCTTGTGTTCTCTGTGTTTTTGTGATCTTCATGCATTTTATGTTTGGTAATTGTTTGATGTAGAAGAAATACTAAATAACAAAAGGCCAACAAATACCAGAAGTAATTATCAAGGAGAATCAACCCTAATCCTTCATTACCTTGATTCTCTAACAAAAAGAACTGTGAGGTCACATGTTTTAATCTTTGTTCCAAACTCAAATATATGTAAATTGAATGACAATTAGTGAAGATTATCCTAAACTGTCTATCAACCAAGCTTATGCTTGGAGGTAAATTTTAGAGAATGCAAACTAAATCTAAAATGCAAATTAGTTAATGGAATCTAGAATAAGTGCTTCAATGAAATTAACAATTGAAACAAAATGCTTCAAATGTGAAATGCTTTATGAATATCAATTAGCGAACACCTTTTCACTTTAAATGATCAAATTAACAATTAATAACTTGAGCACAAGTTACAATATCAATATGAGATTTTAGCTTATGCTAATGATCTATGAAGCAAGCAAAAATTATTCAATGAAGGACAAGTAAATGAGATCAAGAAATTTAAGACTATGCCAATGAAAGTACTGATTAGATCAAGTAGCTAACCAAATTACTCAATAAAATCAAAGAAAACTATGAAATGAAGAGTGGTTTATAACTACTTGCAAATGAAGATTAAAAACTAGATCTAGAAATTAGAAATAAAACGAACTAAACTAATCTAACAAGTTAGTGATCAATCAACCAAGAAAATCTCCTACCAAATGAGGAGATGGGATACCATGGGGAAAACCCCAAGCTTCCTCAAGGAACACTTTCCTTTATTATATCACAAGGTGAATCCCTCTTAGACAAGAGTGAGGGTTTTATGACTTCAAGGAGGGTTTACAAAATATAGAACTTTGAAAGAGAAAACACTTCCTCAATGTACAATATGCAAATGAGGAATTTTAAAAGGAATATAACAATGATTTACAATGATAGTTTCCTCAATACACAAATTAATTCCTCCAAAAGTATTTTCGCTCAAACGCTAGCTGTCCAAGATGAAGGAAATTGTTGGAAAATCAGAAAGGCAGGAAGATTTTCCCTTGTGGATAATTACTTGTGCTTTCCTTGAATTATTATAATCTTTCTTATGTTCTTGTTTCTTAGTTCATCAAGCAATTACGAAAAACAAAACATGAAGATCAAGGACACCTGATGTAGGTGCACAACAAGGGAAAAACCCTTACATAAGGGAAAACCCAGTCAAGAACTATTCCTTACAGTAATTCAAATAAGATAGACCAAGACCCTAGACCAATAGACCTTTCTCTTCCCCCAAGTCAGCCTTGCAGGATGATTTAATAGTCTCTTCTTATCCAACAGCGTCAACCCAACAACAATCTAAAAATTTTGGCTTCCTAACAACAAAACTTTGACCCAGCTTTAGAACTGCAGTTTCGATCCAACAATTTCAATATAGCTTTAGTCTAGCAGCTTCACAACTTTGACCTTGATGCAACAACTTCACATCTTTGACCTTGATGCATCAACTTCACAACTTCGACCTTGATGTAGCAGCTTCACAACTTCGACCTTGACGCAACTTCAGAATTTTGTTGCTCATGAGAGAGGGAGAGAGAGATCCAAAAACTTCGATTCTGGGTTCTTTCTTGAATTTCACAGTTCTTCTGCTTCCCAACTATTTCAATTCGAACTTGTGTGAGATGTCCTCCAAATGAGTCGAGTTGTTGCTTATATATAGTCATCTTAGGTGATCCAATTCTTTTAATGAGGCCGTCTTGGTGGAGGAGGCCTAATTGACCTAATTTACATTAAAATAATTTTCTTTCTTGACAAATAATTCCCAAGAAGGGTTCTTTACATTGTGACATGGACAAGGACACTTAACATAAACCCTAGAAGTCTTCAATGGAGACTTTGACCTAAAAACAATTGACCCAAGCATGAAATCCATGCTATAAATTGCCAAATTGTTTAATAATAAAATTTATTTTTCTTCCTTTTGACAAATACGTTTCAAATATAATTACGAAGACCGATACTAGTTACATTCTTCAACACTCCCTCTTAAGTAGGGAGGTATTCATAATTACTTATATCTATCGAGGTACATGGAAGATCTCCAAAATGAACTCCGAAGAGTTCAACAAACTTAGTGCTACGGACTAAATTCCTGACCAGGGTAATCTATCTAAGGGGGACTAAGATGGACTAAAGATTTTAGCCAGTTTAGGTACCATTAGGCTTACTAACCATCAACCCAAGGATCTAGGTGTGTATCCAAGGTCAGAGCTCCAAGACGAATGCCACCCTCCCTCTTCGAGATCTAGACATCAAATACACATAGGTCGACCAGATGTCCTTCCAAGCATCCACCATTAGATGCTTCATCTCTCCCTAATAAACTAGATATATCCATTTGTCCAAGCATGCTCCAAGAGTGTTCAACCTGTTTATGGAGAGACAAGCACAAACCCCAATTAGTAATCAACTTTCATTTTATACATACAAGTAAACACAAACTTTCAAAGTCTTCAATCATCTTGATGCCACTTATATCAAGTTATTCATATGCAACTAGTCAGAAGCTTTTCTTCTTTCATTTCTTCCGCAACATCAAGACATCCACAAAACTTTGTGGTGCATTTATTCATTCTCAGATTTCTTATTCAAGGTATCCATCATGACTATCATAATATGCCCTCCCTCTTAACTTGGGAGATGTACTCTTTTCTTCTAACCATGTTTCTTCTCAACATAGAAATATCAACATTTTTCTTTTTCTATAACATCAGAGAAGCTTCAACCTTTCACAACTTCATCAAGGTCATCTTGATCATCCTCATCCTTATAGATTTCTTCATCATGCTCATCATTATTTTTCAATTACGAATATCTCCAACATCTTGAAGATTATGTACTTGCAAAACTTAAACAAAAAATTACATCCAAATACAAAAGCATGAAGTTAACTATATCATAATCATGTCAATACAATAATGGAAGCATTAGACTTTAAATATCAATTAGCTAAACCTAGTTAGGTTCATAATCAACATAAGGCACATCTGACTTCAACTTCTTGCTAGGGTTATTGTCATAAGCCTTATATCACACCATCAAGACTTAAAGAAACTTAGTCAAGAAATCAGTCTCATTCTATCTAGGTCCTCAATATTATTTTTAGAGATATCAACAATTCAATCAAATAACAATTCTACTATACATTTTAGATTCTACTAGGGTTTGTTGCAAACCCAAAATTAATCACCATATCCTAGAATATCAAACTTCTACTAGAGATTTGTTACAAACTCTAGAATTTACAAACTATGAGCATCAACAATTAGGTTAGCATATATACATGTCTAGGATTTCAAAATCATGCACAAGCGTATCACATTAATATCTACTAGGTAAACCCAAAACACAAATATCAATACATTAAAGTTAGACATACAAGAATTTTGACTAGGCTAGTGTTTCGGTCAGACAGACAAACATACACCTAGGGCTTCATTCCTAGGATCTTATGATAGATGTTACAAGGGTTTTGCTCATAAACCCTAATTCATCAAACCCTAAAGATCTAGGGATTCAATACATAACTTTAAATAGAAAACCCTAAAGGAGTAGGGATCTTATCATAACAATACCAAAACATCAAGAGAATAGGAATTCTAGATTTCATCAACAACCCTAACTAGACCAGGGTTTCCATATTAGCATCGACATACCCTTAGGTTAGGGTTTTACGGTGAACCTTTTTAGGGTTTCATAAGAACGTTAATATAATGAGGGTAGAATCAATCTAATGATTAATCATCCTAACAAGAATCATTTTGATTCAAAACCCTAGACATAACGATGTTAGTAATGTAAAATTAAAAAAAAAATGACCGTACCTTTTGCATGAAGAGAACTTTATTACAAAGCTTATAGTTTAAGACATACCTCGAGTTGTTCCTTAACAAACCTTGTATGACATCAATTCTTGAAGGGAAAAACTTCTTACGTGTTTCAAGTCTATCCTTTGAAGTCTCCTCCATAACCCTTAAGTATTCAACAAGGTTTCCTAACACGGAAAATATAAAAGGTTATTAGCATATAATTCAATCAAGTCTTGATGTGAGGAGGAAACCAAACATGAAAAAATGAAACAAAGAACATAATACTTATCTTTTGGTAAATTGGTGGAGGCAAACCTACAACTAAAAATAAAAGATGTTCTAACAAGACATGATAGACCTACAAGTTCTAGGAATCAAAACATAAAGGAAATCAATTCAAAACTTAGAATAGAAGGATATGTAAGGGGTAGAGTCCCTAAGAGTCCCTAGGAAATAAGTCTTTGACTTCAAATTTTTCCAGCTTGTTCTTCTTTGGTCGAGCTTCATTGACAGTATTTGCTTGATCCCTATCTCTCTTCTTATTCCTTGGATTCTTTGGACAATGACTTTTGTAGTGACCCATCTTGTGACAATTGTAACATTCGATCTTTGATAGGTCTACTTTCTTCTTTGGTCCTTTTTACTTCTTGAAGGTTCCCTTTTTCTTGTGATGAGCGGAATAGGCATTTGAGATGTTCTCCTCTTCATCCTCCTTCTTGTTGCTTACTAACGATATTCTAGCTTCTTCTTGACTACATGCATTCCACATTTGTTTGAGTGTTGGAGTATCCTTCCAACTGCTGATTCCTGATGCAAAGGCACTACATGAAGTTGGTAGTCCTAGAAGGGCAGTAATCACGAGCTCTTTTTTTGGTACAATTTCATCTATTGCTTGAAGTTCGTCTCTGATTCTTGATATCCTTATAAAGAATGATGCCACAGTATCGTCCTTCCTCAACTTAATAGTTCTTAATTCATTCTTAAGGCTTGCAATTTGACCAATATTCTTGATTATGAATAATTTGGATAGAGCCTCATACATTTCTTGAGCAAAATCTATGTTGGATATATATGGAATGAGGTTGTCTTTTACTCCATCAACTATTAGGTTCATGGCCAATATTTCAGTTTCTCTGAACTTTGCTTTCTCTGCTTCACTTGATTCATCTATATGCTTATTGACTTTTCGTCCAACTAAATCCAAAACTTCATTCTTCTCTAGGATGATATCTATCCTCTTTTTCCATGCCCTTTAGTTGGAGGCCCCTTCTAGTTTGTTTTCTTCCTTCATTGAGTTAGACATAGTTCTTGTAGATAATGGGCTTATCCGCATATATAACCCCTTTAATGATATTCCTTCAATCTCCTTTTTCCTTCAATAGATCTTCAGAATGCCTTTTTCTTCTTCTTCACCTTAGCTTTGATACCATGTTGGAAAATCGGAAACGCCGAAAGATTTTCCCTTGTGGACAATTACTTGTGATTTCCTTAAATTATTATTATCTTTCTTATGTTTTTCTTTTATCTTAGTTCATCAAGCAATTACCAAAACCAAAACACGGAGATCAAGGACACCAGATTTAGCCGCACAACCACGGTAAAACCCCTATATAGGGGAAAACCCATTCAATAACTCTTCCTTCAATAATTCAAATGAGATAGCCGAAGACCCTAGATCAACAGACATTCCTCCTCCACCAAGTCCACCTTCCAAGATGATTTAGTAGTCTCTTCTTATCCAGCAGCTTCAACCCAACAACAATCCAAAAATTTTAGCTTCCCAACAACAGAGTTTTGACCCAGCGTCAGGACTGCAGTTTTGATCTAGCAATTTCAATAGCTTCAACCTAGCAACTTCACAATTTCGACCTTGATGCAACTTCACAACTTTGATCCAACAACTTCACAACTTCGAACTTGATGCAGCAGCACCACAACTTCAACCTTGATGCAACAACTTCACAACTTCGACCTAGATGCAACTTCCGAATTTCGTTGCACATGAGAGAGAGAAACCTAAAAACTTCGATTCCAACTTCCTTCTTGAATTTCACACTTCTTCTGCTTCTCAACTATTTCAATTCAAACTTGTGTGAGATGTTCTCTAAATGAGTCGATTTGTTGCTTATATATAGTCATCTTAGGTCATCGAATTCTTCTAATGAGGTCGACTTGTCCTAATTTACCCTAATTTACATTAAAATAATTATCTTTTTTGACAAATAATTCCTAAGATGGATTCTTTACATTGTGACATGGACACATACACTTAACATAAACCTTATAAGTATTCAATGGAGACTTTGACCTAAAAACCATTGATCCAAGCATGAAACCCATGCTTTAATAAGCCAATTTATTTAATAATAAAATTTCTTTTTCTTTCTTTTGACAAATAGATTTTAAATATAATTATGAAGACCGACATTAGTTACATTCTTCAACAGAAATTTACACAAAGGAGAAAAGGAATGACCCCTTTTACTCACGGTCAGGGTTGAAAATGCTCAAATTTGTAAATTTTAATTTTCTCAAGCCTCCAATATGAGATCTCTTCAAATTATGCTTGAAAACCTAGCCGTCAAACCCTTTGAAGGTAGATCTGCACAAGAGAAAAGAGGGGGAAAAGATGGCTTGAAGCACGAACAAGTTGTTGAAAAGTGTAACTAGGTTCAGTCTTCATAATGACGTGTAATTGTGATTTTATGTAAATTGATGAAAAGAAGAAAAATAAAATTATTATTGTAATGCTTGTCTAATGGGTTTCATGAGCAAGGAATTTTATTTTTAGCAATGGCTCCCATTGTGAGCCTTTAGGTTTTGTCATCTAGTCATAAAGTCAAATTAAGTCAATGTCATGTATGAAGGACCCTTCTTGGGCATGTCACATTTTGGATGGGCCATTAAAATAGTATGAGAGCCCTTCAAGACAAGCACAAGACCTCTCCTTCAAGTCGACTCAAGATGAAAGTAAGATAATCTCCTAAAGGCATGTCAGCCTTGTCTCCATGTCATGTTGGCTACTTTGCATGGGCAAACTACTATTTATAGGCATCTTGACTTTCATTCTAGGCACTGAATTTGGTTTTGCATTTGAAATACATTGGAAGGTGCGAAAAGGAGAGATAGAAGCCTGTCATCTAGCGCAAGAAGGAGGAGGAGAATCCGAGTTATTTTGGCACTATTTTGGTTACCTTTTCCTGGCACGTGTGGCATGTATTAAGGGTTTTGCAATAGGGTTTTCGTAGTCAGCAAAGGAGCTAAGAAAAGGATCTTTATGTCAACATATATTATAGCCAAGGTCATAAGATTGAGTCTCCTAGTCAAGCGAAGAAGGAAGTTATCTCCAAACAACTCACATGTGAGAATTAGATAAGTCGAGAGTTGCAGAGCTATAGATGAGACTGAAATTGCAGAAGTGTAGACAGTTTGACTTGCGTTGACCATAGGAGGAAAGAGCAACAAGTTTGTTTCAAGAAGGACTTCATTAAGGAAGGTGTGTGACGTGGTCTTGGAGTGGAAAATAGGGAAAGGGTCTTGGTCTTGGTATTTGTCAATTGGAATCATTATATGAAGAAGAATTTGTTCGGGTTTTCCTCTCAAGTGAGAGAGGTTTTGGCCTTGGCTTATATCCTATATTATGTGTCTCGTCTCTTTATGGTTCATGCATTGGTAGTTGTTTGATGAAGAATAATATTATACTAACATAAGTAAAAGAAGATCCTAATGTAAGAAGTAAAAAGCATTCACAAGCAATTACTAATAGAAGAGAAATCACTTAACCTTGATGACCTAGATTTCTCAACATGGTATAAGAGCTAAGGTGACTATAAGGAAGGGCATCTTATCAAGGGACACTCAAGGATCAAATCTCGAGAAAGGCATCAAAGCAAAGATTATCTTAAAGTCAAGATTTAGAAAGGAAGCATTATAACCCTAGATCGAAGGAGTCTACAAAGAAGTCTTGGGATCATCATCAATTAAAGAAGGCCAAGTTGAAGAGATCTACGAATCAAGGTAAGAGAATTACTTCAATATCAAGATCATATCATCATCAATCAAAGAAACATTCCTGGGATCCGCTCTCAATTAGTTTGAAGTTGAAGTATCTTGAAAACTATTCATTTAAAGGAAGCTAGATCAAAAGGCGTCATCCTCAAGATTCTAAGGCGATCTCTCTCTCAAGCAAGGTGCTTACCATTGAATACATCATCAAGAAGTCACCATTGATCTTCATCAACAAGGCTGCACCATCAAAGGATCCTATGGGATCTCCCTCTCTATGAGATCAAGGATCATTATTGAAGAAAACTATCTTCATCAAGGAGAAATTTTCTATTCTCTATATCGTCATCAACATCAAGGAAGCGCTAAGGAGAAGGAGCATCCTATCAAGTAAGTATATTTATGTCCACATCTAAATCAGTCAAAATGCCTCCTTTTAAGGAAAGCAACAAATTAGCTGGGGCTTCAAAATACCTTGCATGGAAGAAAAGCACAGATTTGAATCTCATCGAAAATGAGGTTATGGAACATGTCAAAGAATCAATCTCCAAACCAAGAAAGGAAGATGCTCAAGCTCTTGCAAAGTTTATGAAAGGGGAAGTTAGGCTCAAAGGATTCTTATAGAATTCGTCAAGGATCCCCTCATCCCATATGTATCAAAACTTGAAACTTCAAAAGAAATCTATGACAAACTAGTAAAGTTGTATTCCATAAGCACTGCTGGAGAAGTCAACTCGTTAAGGCAAGAACTCTGCAAGATGAAGATGTCAAGGGAAGATGGAATAGCCTCATACTTTATGAGGATATCTGAGATCCAGGATCAACTACAAGATTTGGGAGAAGTCATGTCTGATAGAGAAATGACTACAATTGTACTAAATGCACTACTAGAGGAGTGGGGTAACTTAAAGTATTTATAGGAAGAAAGAAGCTACTCCATTCCAGGATCTATGGTCACTGTAGGATTGAAGAATCTAGACTAAAGGCCAAATATGAAGTGGGAGCAAGTGAGCAAAATGAAGCTTATGCTACAATGACAAGAAGAAAGGGAAAATTTAGGAAGTCTGGTTCTTGGAAAAAGAAGAAGGACTTGACTAAGATTCAATGCTATGGGTGTCAAGAGTATGGGCACTACAAAAGAGATTGTCCTAAGGTCAAGAAGGACAATAACAAAAGAGGAAGAGAAGAAGCCCATATCACCGAAGAAGTGGAGGAAGCTGAAAAGAAGAAGTCCAAGAAAGAGGAAGCAAGAGATTTCTACTATGACTGAGATAGTCTTCCTCACATAAGTTCTTTTCAAGTTCCTAAGTCTTCTATTGAAATATATGACTGTTATGATTCACTAAGAAAATGATGGGATGCATCAAGGCATCATAAAAGCATTAAAAGCAAGAGCTCGTGACATCAACATAGAAAAACATGAAAGATGGTTGAAGCGTGGTAGTCAACTATGGAAGGATATAGCTCTTGGAAACCTCATTTGTAACATAGGTGGCACTTATGGAAGAGAAGGAGAAAGGTCATATAGTAGAAGGCTCATCATACATTTGTCAAAAGGAAACATATGCTGGATGGGAATACTCTAGATCCTCAAGTTTCTCTGATGGAATATTCATTGAAAGGTTCACCAATCAAGAGAGGAAGCAAGTGTTTCATCAAGAATTCTAAACTTGTGGATTTCATGGGATAATGGTATGATGACATAAAAGGTGAAGCAGATCAAGGGATTGAATCTCTTTCAATCAAGGAAGTTGCTGCAAGAAGTCTGGATGACCCAAAAGAAAATGAGGCATGTATGCTTATATTCAATATTGAAGAGTCATGTCACATGGTTGCAGGTAACATGGATCAATGCTCTATCTTGAGAGCATGATCAAAAGAAATCAACATAATATGTCCTCATATGTAATATGAGGTGGTTGACAACAACTAGAGGAATTCTGATTGAAAATTCCTGGGAATGAAATGTGTAAATAAAGGAAGGAAGAGATCATAGAATATGCAACTATGATAAAGGCAATCAACATCCGAAAGACCAAGAAGATTTGACTAGGATATCTTCATGAAAGATATGAAGACTGATGGAGTTTGAAAAAGAAAGAGACCCTTGATTATATATATCTTTGGCATATGTGTCGATATGTATGCAGGATGCTGATGCAAACTAGAAATGTCATGATGAAAGACAATCACAAAGGTAATTTTGATTTAAGTGTTCATTTCTTATTTTTGAACAAATATCTAGATGGGCATATGCAGGTCTATCGAGGAAAGATCTATGGATAACTTCCACCACCAATGCCCATGTAGTAGGATGAAAGATCTTTATATAAACATGGCATGAATAAGGCAACATGGCGTGAATAAAGGCCATATATGAACAGATGGATCACTTTCCGATGATGACATGACTAACTCATGGATGAAAGTGATGGATGGTTTGTGCCCTATGAAGAAGTCCCAAACATGAAGACTCATAGATAACGAAAAGAAGTTCATGACATCAACGACTGGACTTGGAACTCAATCTCGATTTGCTTCTGGAATGGGATCAAAGTCAAATCATGAGGAGTTCTTCAAGCAGCGAGTTGTTCCATCATCTCCACCTGAAGAGTTGTTGTAGGTCCTTAATTAAGAGGGAGTAGGGAAACAAGTTTCTTTCTTGGTAGAAACTTGGAAGCAAAAACTCCTAAGTCAAGAGGGAGCTTAGCTACATTCCTTTATTAGAATATATATGTCCTGCCTAATTAAGAGGGAGAGATAGACGAATCATTCTTGTTTTCACTTGGGAAGGTAGAATGGAGGATTGGGTAAACATCTGGCATCTGATACTCTTTGGGGATTGTTGAAGAATCGAGGGCATGCATAATTAAATTGATTCTTCTTAGCATGATAACAATTTGTGAAGAATTTATACAATTAATCTTAACTTGATCTTCCATTCTTTATTAGTGTGTGTATGTTAGCTTCATCAAACTGTTATCAAATAAAAAAGAGAGAAGAACACAAATATTTTGGCTTCTTGCTAGGGCCAAAACCTCTCCCTCTTGGAGAGGAAAACCCATGCAAAATTCTTCTTATGGGGATTCAATTGACAAATGCCAAGACCATGACCCTTGATACATTTTGCCACTCCAAGACCAAGACATCAGTCCTCCTCCTCAAACACTGCAGAGATCATCACGATTACTGCTGCCATACTTAGTTTACTGTTGCACCTTCATTTGCTGCTCCTTCACTTTAGATCTTCATTTAGGTCACCATTACTGTAATACTGAGATCTTTACATTAGATCCATGAGATCACTTACCAAGACAACTGAGATATGAGAGTTACATCGAGATCAAACTCACGATCCTACAACTATCATAAGACTGTGCATTAGAGAGATCATTCTTTGATATTTATACATACAGTGATCATACGCTGTGACTATCATTATTATGGATATGACTGGGAGAATGCCGAAATGGTGTATGACATGATCTTCTATAATGATGTCGAGAATGTAACCCTACTCCATAGCTGATCATCATGCCGAGGCTACTGTAGGGATACCATATTGATTTACTTCATCAATGATAAATCAAGACTATGGTTGTGCCTGGAGAGAATGCTGAGGTCACTAGAGGCAGATCCACATCCTTAGTCGAGGTTGCTTCTGAGATTGAATACCTTTTACTGTGATACTGAGATTATCATGACTATGCTGAAACTTTGTCTATCCCATAACTCTTACTGCATCCTCATCTGAGGTGTTCTCTACTCCATTTGCGGATACCCTAGCTTGACGGTGCCTTCAACTTCACAGGTATGTCAAGGAGGGGTTTATCTCGGGTTCTGCTGCTCCTTATACCCATACGTGGTAGTAGCCAAACCCTAAGACGAATGCCCTTATTTGATGTGGACTTGCTCTTCTCTTCTCATGTGAAATTTCAGAGACAACCTGAGTTCTGTTCCTCCTTGACTGCGACTCCTTTACCTATCCAAAAATTCAGAGGAAATGTGAGTTCTGTGATTGTTATTTGCGGATACCATAGGCGGGTACTTATAGTGGTTTATGCCTCTATATTGAGCCGACATGAGCCCATGAACTATCATGACTATTTCTTGAGCTGACATGACTTCCATTAATTCTATTTATTTCTTTTAATTCATTTTTGGAGCCGACATGAGGATTTCTTTGTTGTATTGCTTGCAGACTTTGGTGAGCTTGCTCTTGGAGGATTTTTCTTTGTCTTCGAGGGCTGTTACACAACTTTGAGGACTTGTATGCATTTACATAAGCTCATGTAGAGCTTTCATTACATGACATGACTCTTTGACAAGTAAATGAAATCCTAAAGACATCAAGAAGAAGTCTTTAACCTAATGACACTTCTTGCTCATGAAACCCACATAGCAAGATTACAAAAACAATTCATTACACCAATTACAAAGATCATGTCATTATGAAGATCGAACCTGGTTACACTTTCTTCAACAAGGATGAGTTAGGGCGTCCAAGATAAAAGTAGTTGTAGAGGACCGATATTCTTTGAGGACGTAGAATCCAAGATAAGAATAGTCCTAGTGGAACACACCTTGAGAACCCGGGCGGGGTATGTTTCGAGAGAGACAATGATGAGGGTGTCTATACATCATTGGTCTCACCAACATTGTGCTCAGATCTTGTGGAGAGATCGAGTTGTTAGTCAAGGCCTTGCTATGTGACAATGCTGGTTGATATGACGCTATACAAATGGGTTACCAATCTGACTCTTCTTATGAGAAATTCTTCAAATTGAGAATGACCAAGTACCATTATGAATACCTCCTTAGATAAGAGGGAGTGTTGAATAGTGTAACTAGGTTTGGTCTTCATAATGATGTGTAATTTTGATTTTCTTTAAATTGATGAAAAGGAGAAAAATAAAATTATTATTGTAATGCTTGTCTCATGAGTTTCATGAGCAAGGAATTTTATTTTTGGCGATGGCTCCCATTGTGAGTCTTTATGTTTTGTCATCTAGGCATAAAAGTCAAATTAAGTCAATGTCATGTATGAAGGACCGTTGTTGGGCATGTCACATTTCGTATGAGTCATGAAAATAAGTATGAAAGCCCTCCAAGACAAGCACAAGACCTCTCCTTCAAGTTGGCTCAAGATGAAAGTAAGATAATCTCCGAAAGGCATGTCGACCTTGTCTCCAAGTCATGTTGACTAATTTGCAAGGGAAAACTACTATTTATAGGCAACTTGACTTTCATTCTAGGCACTGAATTCGGTCTTGCATCTGAAATACATTGGAAGGTGTGAAAAGGAGAGATAGAACCCTGTCATCTAGCACAAGGAGGAGGAGAATCTGAGTTATTTTGGCACTATTTTGGTTACCTTTTCCTCGCATGTGTGGCATGTATTAAGGGTTCTGTAGTAGGGTTTTCTTAGTCATCAGAGGAGCCAAGAAAAGGATCTTTATATCAGCACACATCATAGCCAAAGAAGGAAGATATCTCCAAATAGCTCACACGTGAGAATTAGATAAGTTGAGAGTTGCAGATCTGTGGATGAGACCGAAATTGCAGAAGTGCAGACAGTTTGACTTGCATTGACCATAGAAGGAGGAAAGAGCAACAAGTTTGTTTCAAGGAGGACTTCGTTAAGGAAGGTGTGTGACTTGGTCTTGGAGTGGGAAATAGGTCAAGGGTCTTGGTATTTGTCAGTGGGAATATTTATAAGAAGAAGAATTTGTTTGGGTTTTCCTCTCAAGTGAGAGGTTTTGGCCTTGGCTTATAGCCTATGTTCTATGTCTCTTGTCTCTTTATGGTTCATGCATTGGTCGCTGTTTGATGAAGAATAATACTATACTAACATAAGTAAAAGAAGATCCTAATGTAAGAAGTAAAAAGCATTCACAAGAAGTTAATAATAGAAGAGAAATATCTTAACCTTGATGCCCTAGATTTCTCAACACAAGTGTAGGGTTTAGCTTAAAAAATAAGATGATATCTCTTTGATCTCCTAAGCGTTCCCCTGCAAGAAAAAAATCCCGAGCCCAAACCCTCTTCTTCAGCTTGATCTGCACAAGGATAAGAGAGATCCAAATATATGCAAATGAATAAATAATATATACAAAGTGGGTTAGATTATATACAAAATTTACGAAATGCTAGGCCAAAGAGTATGAGGACACCTCCGCTCTTTGGTAACCAAACAATATGCTTTAAAATAGTTGAGTTATTTAGTGAAAGCTCATTTAAAGAGAAATAGATCTTGAAATATAGAATGCTTTCAAGCGATGGCAAGGAAACTCCCTTCAAACTAAATCATTTGATAAAGCCTTTGAAAGAATCAATGTGGGTTCCTCCACTTCTATTCTCTTGAGAGTTGATCATCCAACCAAAAACTTACCCAATGCTTAAGAATGGTTTAGAAATTTTAGATCTCTACACATAGAATACACTTGTTAGATTTACTAGGAATTAGATAATACAATGAAAAAGAAGAGTAGGGGCCCAACCAAAAACCCACTAGCACTTCTAGATCTAGAGTAGTTCTCTAATTCAAATATCAATGCAATATACCTATACATCAAGAGATCCGCAACATGGCAAGTCAACTAACAAAAATCAATTAACACCAATAGAGCATTAAGAACAAATTTTGAAAGATATTACCTTAGACATAAAAGAATAACACCCCAAAAATTGGCCCCCAAAGTCTTTCTTTTTTATTATCAAAAAATTCCATTACAAATTCTACAGAGCTTCCTTTAGCCAAGAGCTCGATTACATGATGCTAAAATGAGGAGCTTAGAGCTCAATTTATAGAAAAAATGAAAGAGAGGAGCTTGTCCAAGTGGAAACGTCTAGATCATGGAAGAAAACAGCTAGATCTAAGCCACAAAATCGTAACCCTTTCCTTTTGCTTGCATAGATCTCAAGGAGAAGGAGATGTTTGCCTTGGTGGAGTGGCATGGTGGAGAACAAATTTGATCCCAGAGTGGTTTAGACCATTCAAAAATATTTCCAACCTTTTTTCTTGAAAAATTCTCATTCAATTCAACAATCTTGGATCATCCTCTCTAAACAATTTGGTTTTTTGGGTCATTAACTTCTTTTCTCGATATCAAATTTCCTTGGTGATTTTTTGTGCTTGATTTGTGGAGATTCCTTCACTTTTTGACTTGACTTTTTTCTTGGGAAAGTCCACTTCATTTTTTAAACATTTTCCACTTGGAGAGAATTTTTATTTTTCTCTCATTTTATTTTCTAGTTAATTTTTGACTAATTAATTGTTAGTTTTTACCAAAAAATGGAAAAAGTAGGAAATGAGGGGAAATTACACATTTTTTGACCCTCAAAGTGTGTCTAAATAGAAAGTTGAGGTGATGAGGTCTACTTTTGAGTACTCATACCCCCTATAACTTCTATAGACAACACTTGTTACATTTTACATCAAATAATTATTAAAAATTGACCGGTGGGAAATTTTTAATAATTAAAAACTGACACTTAGACACAACCAAATTCTGTGAGACTTTAGGGATGATCTAGAATGTCAATTTACATCGACTCCATACACTAGGACACACCTAAGACTTTACCATCAACCCTCACTCTAGCTTTGGAGTATGACTGGGAGAAAAACTCAACTAATAATTTAGTGTTGAGAAACACAAGTAATTGGCTAAGGGAAAAAAAACTCCCTAAAGTGAAAACTTTCTAGAAAAATCCTAATCTACCTAGCTGTGTTACATGACTCATTTTCATCATACTAGAATCATTTTTACAATAATCTTGCAAGGGTTGCAGAATTTGGAATACAAAATGATGATCAAAGGTCGAATGATGATGATGAAAACTAAAATTCTAAATGTTTTGATGATGATGGAATGCTCAAAATGTACTTTGACGAAGTGGTAGTTGACAAATCTTCTAATGTACATTTGAGTGGTCGACAATAGCACGACAGACTTGGATGAACATCCAAGGAAGCCTAAGAATGAAGATCTAGGTAATAAAAAATTCTTCTATTTTTTTACTCTTATTGGTCTTGTTGCAGATTGTGAAGACTTGTGGCTAGTTATAGTTTATGTAGCATCAGATGTGTTCTAGCCACGAATTTCGGTGGAGAGACTAGAATACATGAGATCTCCAAAACCCAGAAATTGTTTCTGGAAATTCCACCTAGAAGTGTCTCAATTAGATTATTAAACGATTTTTAAATATTTCCTAAGACTAAACTTAGGGAATATGGTTAATTAATCAGTATTAATTGAGATAAGGCGAGAATGATCTAAAAACTCACATGGATCAATCCAAAGATGATCCTAGCCATCGATTATGTTTTAATCTTGGTTGTTGGTGCTCCAACAGTGGATTATAAGAGGAGTTCGATGTGGTGATGGAGAAGACACTTGAGCAGTTCGATTTCTTGGTAAATTGATTTCTAGATTAGTAGCAGTTAGTTGTCGGAGAGAGCTAGAGATCGAAGCAGTGAGTGGGGTAAGGGCGGTGATCCAGAGGAAGTTTTCCAGATTTGGAGAGGCAGCAACAAGAGGGCCGAGTTATCCCGGTGAGGCAGTGCATAGTTGTGCGCAGTAACTTCAAAGAGGGTAATTTGATTTGTTGGAGAGAAAATCGTTCTCAGGTTTGGAGGTCGAGTAGAGGATCCTGAGGGCCCGGGAGATGAATTTCTCAGCAGTAGAAGGCAAAACGACTTCATCAGAGACTAGTGAGAGGCTAGATGTCATAGTGCTTGCACAGTCCAGTGCAGAGGACACAAAAGCTTCAGGAGGCCAAGTTTTCTGGAGGTAAGTTGTGTTGGGATTGTTTGTGGAGAAAGGGTAAATTTCCTTTAATAATTTTGCCCAGATTTTCTTGCTATGGATTGCCTATTTCAGACATCTAGATTGTACTTAGATTTTCACTCCTGCATAATAATAAAAGCCTTCACTGCTGCACCGATTTTCCCAAGTTGGGTTTTTCTGGGGAGATTTGTCCAAAAATAATTCTCATATTTTATGTGTGTGCTAGAATTTCTCAGTGTCCAACGCATTATTTTTCTGCAATATGTTATTTTTGAAGGTTGTAGTGTGTTTATTTCGATATTTGTCATAGCAGATAAAGTGTTAAATTAATTAACAATTAGGAGAAATAATACTAGTTGCTGCAATAGGAATCTTTATTAGAATTTTCACATGGTATCAGAGCGCAATTGATCAGTTGGAGAGCTCAGAGGCAAAAGAAGGAATTTCACTATTCAGTAAGACCAACAGGGCGAAATTCCTTGGGGCAGCGCAGTCTTTTGCCAGGAGGCCGAGTTAATTGAGGAAATTCGATTTTTCAGAGCAAAAAAATTCGATTTTCAGATCGAGTAATTCCAGAGGCAGAGGGAGCAGCTCAGATTTTTGTTGGGCAGATATCTAGTTGGACGCAAAGGTTTTTGCAGCAGTTCGCTAGAGCACAACCAATGTTGGGTGGAAGAGAGAGAAGCGCACACAGTTGGGGGAAAAATTTCCTCAGGGAACTTCTAGTCTCAGAAGTTCCATTTTCCTTGCAGATCGACAATAGTTGTGAGCAGATCTTCTCACTCCAAAAAGGAGTGCGAGTAGCAGAGCAACAACCAAGCAAAAAGAAAGAGGGAGTTTTCGACATTTACAGAGATGGCCATTGCAGGGCTTAGAGATCAGGATAGATTGGATGGATCATCCAACTATGTCATTTGGAAGGTTAGGATGTCCTTCCTTCTAGATGAATATGGCCTGAAAGCCTACATTGATAATGTAGTGGCATTTCCCTAGGATGCAGATCAGTAGAAAGAATACAAGGAGGAGATGGCACGGGCGAAGCATTTAATCCTGGATGGATTTAGGTCTCATATAGTCTCACATATAGCTGGAAAAGATACTGCCAAACAAATGTGGTATGCTCTCTCCACGTTATACCAGGAAACTTCCGAGCAGTGGAAGATATTTCTTGAGTAGAAGTTGAGATGCATCTAGATGCAAAAGGGGGAAGGCATATCCCTTCCTTACCAGGATTCAGAGGTCCGAGACTTGCTGTCCGCTGTTGGGGCAGCACCTCAAACCACGGAGCTAGTGCGATTGACACTCAACAACGTCTTAGAGGATTGGCAGATCTTTGTCCAAAGCATATTGGGCAGAGATAGGCTACTAGAGTGGGACAGGATGTGGGCCAAGTTGTAGCAAGAGGAGTTGAGATGAGCTCTGTTAAAGAGCTCCATCAGTGGCAGCAACAACAGTAGATTGAAGGTGGTGAAGGAGGAGGAGAATGTGGCCCTTGCATCAAAGGGTCCTTGTCGAGGGTAGGGGGAGTAGAGGAAGAAGAAGAAAGATCTGTCAAAGGTCAAATGCTTTTAGATGTGGTGAGCTTGGTCATCACAATACCTAGTGTCCTCTCAGGAAGAAGGACAAGGAGGAGAAATAGGATCAACAGGAAACTTCTGCAGAGAACGACAGGTTGTCCTCTAGGTTGGAGGAAGACTTTGCGATGTTCCCAGATATACCTCTAGGAGTGAGGTGGGGAGATTTGGTACTGCAGTCCCAGAGAACTACAAAGATTGGGTAGGGTCCTTGAGGAGTCCACCTCATGTATCATTACCTTGCTACGGGGGCCCATAGTATTCAGTAGCAGGATGGATCAGTGGCAAATTGGCAGTTCATGCAGTCAGAGACATAGTCATAGTTGCAGAGACTAGTAGCAGTCAGATGCTGTGCAGTGTTAACAATAGAGTAGGTGGCTCAGTGCAGAGTTGGCATCAACGCAGATTCTTTAGTGATAGTGCAAATGTTAGTAGCAACCAGAGATTCGAGACAAATGCATCATACTAAACACAGTTGATTCAGTATTTTGGATGCTTTTTAGTTGCAGATGTTGCAGTTGCAGCACCAACAAATGAGAGGTAGTTGCAGTGCAATTGCAGAGATGGCAACAGTATGGCAGTGTCAACAGTAACATATATGTAGCATTAGAGTTGCGTAGTAGTTGGTGGGCAACAACAACGAAGCATCAACAACGTGACAGGAGATGATACAGAGACAATGTTGTGGCATGGTTTGCAGCACTAGAACACATTCCTCGCTAAGAGGGAGTGCTAGTTTTTGTAGCATCAGATGTGTTCTAGCCACAAAATTTAGTGGAGAGGCTAGAATACATGATATCTCCAAAACCTAGAAATCATTTCTCGAAATTCTGCCTAGAAGTGTCTCAATTAGATTATTAACCGATTTTTAAATATTTCCTAAGTCTAAACTTAGGGAATATGGTTAATTAATCAATATTAATTGAGATAAGGCAGTAGTTGTGAGTAGAATATTTCCTTGTAGATTGGCAGTAGTTGTGAGTAGATCTTCTCACTCCAGAAGGGAGTGCAAATAGCAGAGCAGCAGGCAAGTAGAAAAAAAGAGGGAGTTTTTGACATTTTCAGAGATGGCCACTACAGGGCTTAGAGATCAGGATAGGTTAGATGGATCATCCAACTATGTCATCTGGAAGGCTAGTATATTCTTCCTTCTAGATGAATATAGCCTGAAAGCCTACTTTGATAATGTAGTGGTAGTTCCCTAGGATGCAGATCAACAAAAAGAATACAAGAAGGAGATGGCACGGGCAAAGCATCTGATCTTGGATGGAGTCAAGGGTCATATAGTCTCATATATAGCTGGCAAAGATACTGCCAAACAGATGTGGGATGCTCTCTCCATGTTATGCCAGGGAACTTCCGAGCAACGAAAGAAGTTTCTTCAGGAGAAGTTGAGATGGGGAAGGAAGAAATCCCTTCCTTACCAGGATTTAGGAGGTCCGAGACCAACTGTTAGTTGTTGGGGTAGCTCCTCAACCCACGGAGCTAGTGCAATTGGCACTCAACAACGTCTTAGAGGATTGGTAGGTTTTTGTCCAAAGCATATTGGGCAGAGATAGGCTACCAGAGTGGGACATGATGTGGGCCAATTTGCAGCAGGAGGAGTTGAGACGAGCTCTATTAAAGAGCTTCATCAGTGGTAGTAGCAACAATGGATCGAAGGTGGTGAAGGACGAGGAGAATGTGGCCCTTGCAGCAAAGGGTTTTAGTCAGGGGCAGGGGGAGCAGAGGAAGAAGAAGAAGGACCTGTCAAGGGTCAAATGCTTCAGATGTGGTGAGCTTGGTCACTATAGTACCTGGTGTCTTCTCAGGAAGAAGGACAAGGAGGAAGCAGGACCAGTAGGCAGCTTCTGCAGAGATCGACAGGTTGTCATCCAAGTTGGAGGAAGACTTTGCAATGTTTGCAGATATACCTCCAAGAGTGAGGTGCAGAGATTTGGTATTGTAGTCCCAGAGAACTATAGATCATTACCTTGCTATGGGGTCCACAGTGTTCAGTAGTAGGATGGATCAGTGGCAGTTGACGTAGTTAGAGATTGAGTGATAGTTGCAGAGACTAGTAGCAGTCAAATGCTAGGGTGCGTAGCGCAGTGTTGATAGAAGAGCGGGTGGCTTAGTGCAGAGTTGGCATCAATGCTAGTAGCAGTTAGAGACTTGGGAGATAGATGCATCATACTGAACACAATTGTTCAGTATTTTGGATGCTTTTCAGTTGCAGATGTTGCTGTTGCAACAACAACAAATGAGAGGTGGTTGCAGTGCAGATGCAGATGCAGAGTTGACAGCAGTGTGGCAATGTCAACAACAACATAGATGCAACATTAGAGTTGCGCAGTAGTTGGTGGGCAACAACAACCAGACATCAACAACGTGACAGGAGATGATAAAGAGGCAGAGTGTTGTGGTAGGGTGTGCAACACTAGAACACATTCCTCGCTAAGAGGGAGTGTTAGTTTTTGTAGCATTAGATGTGTTCTAGCCACGAAATTTGGTGGAGAAGCTAGAATACACGAGATTTCCAAAACCCAGGAATAGTTTATGGAAATTCCGCCTAGAAGTGTCTCAATTAAATTATTAATCAATTTTTAAATATTTCCTGTTTAAACTTAGGGAATTTGGTTAATTAATCAATATTAATTGAGATAACGTGAGAATGATCTAAAAACTCACACAGATTGATCCAGAGATGATCCTAGCCATAAATTGTGTTTTAATCTTGGTCATTGGTGCTCCAACATTGGATTATAAGAGGAGGTCGATGTGGTGATGGAGAAGACACTTGAGCAGTTCAATTTCTTGGCAAATCGATTTCTAGAGTAGTAGCAATCAGTTGCCGGAGAGAGCCAAAGATCGACGTTGTGAGTGAGGGGTAGGGATAGAGTGATTCAGAGAAAGTTTTCCAGATTCAGAGAAGCAATAGCAAGAGGGCCGAGTTATCCCAGTGAGGCAGCACAGAGCTCTGCGCAGTAGCATTAGAGAGGGCATTTCGATTTGTTGGAGATAAAATCGTTCTCAGATCTAGAGGCCGGGTAGAGGATCCAGAGGGTCAGAGAGACGAATTTCTCAGCAGTAGAAGGCAGAACGACTTCATCAGAGACTAGTCGGAGGCTAAACATCATAGTGACTGTGTAGTCCAGCGTAGAGTTTGACGCAAAAGCTTCAAGAGCCCGAGTTTACTATAGACAAGTTGTGTCGGAATTGCTTGTGGAGGAAGGGTAAATTCCCTTAAATAATTTTGCTCAGATTTTCTTGTTGTGGATTGCCAGTTTCAGGCTTCTTGATTGTACTTAGATTTTCGTTGTTCCATAATAATCAAAACCCTCATTGCTGCACTGGTTTTCCCAACTTGGCTTTTTCTGGGGACATTTGTCCAAAAATATTTGTCTCATATTCTATGTGTGTGTGCTAGCATTCTTAGTTTCCAGCGCATTATTTTTCCGTGACATTTTATTTGTGAAGGTTGTAGTGTGTTTATTTTGATATTTGTTGTAGCAAATAAAGTGTTAAATTAATTAATAATTAGGAGAAATAATACCTGTTGCTGCAATAGGAATTAGTGGCAGTTTATGTAGTCAGACCCTGAGTGACAGTTGCAGAGACCAGTAGCAGTCAGATGCTAGGGAGCACAGTGTAGTGTTGACAGAACAGTAGGTGGCTCAGCGCAGAGTTGGCATCAATGCAAATTTCTTCAGTGACAGTACATAGATGCTAGTAGCTGTTAGAGAATTGGGAGACAAATGCATCATACTGAACACAATTGATACAATATTTTGGATGCTTTTCAGCGGCAAATGTTGTTGTTGCAGCAACAACAAATGAGAGGTAGTTGGAGTGCAGATGTAGAGTTGGTAGCAGTATGGCAGTGTCACCAACAACATAGATGCAACATTAGAGTTGTGTAGTAGTTAGTGGGTAGCAACAGCGAGACATTAGCAACGTGACAAGAGATGATAAAGAGACTGAGTGTTGTGGCAGGGTGTGCATCACTAGAACACATTCCTCGCTAAGAGGGAGTGTTAGTTTTTGTAGCATCAGATGTGTTCTAGCCACGAAATTTGGTGGAAGGCTAACATGAGACTTCCAAAACCCAAATATCGTTTGTGGAAATTCCGCCTAGAAGTGTCTCAGTTAAATTATTAAACGATTTTTAAATATTTCCTATCTAAACTTAGGGAATTTGGTTAATTAATCATTATTAATTGAGATAAGGCGAGAATGATCTAACAACTCACACGAATCGATCCAGAGATGATCCTAGTCATCTATTATGTTTTAATCTTGGCCATTGGTACTCCAACATTGGATTATAAGAGGAGGTTGATGTGGTGATGGTGAAGACACTTGAGCAGTTCAATTTCTTGGCAGATCGATTTCTAGAGTAGCAGCAATCAGTGGCCGGAAAGAGCTAGAGATCGAAGCCTTGAGTGAGGGACAGGTAGAGTGATTCGGAGAAGCAACAGCAAGAGGGCCAAGTTATCCCAGTGAGGTAGCATAGAGCTCTGTGCAGTAGCTTTAGAGAGGGCAGTTCAATTTGTTGGAGATAAAATCGTTCTCAGATCTAGATGTTGCGTAGAGGATCTAGAGGGCTGGAGAGATGAATTTCTCAGCAGTAGAAGGCAGAATGACTTCATCAGAGACTTGTCAGAGGCTAGACGTCATAGTGACTGTGTAGTCCAGTGCAGAGTTTGACGCAAAAACTTCAAGAGGCCGAGTTTACTGTAGGCAAGTTGTGTCGGGATTGCTTGTGGAGGAAGGGTAAATTCCCTTCAAAAATTTTGCTCAGATTTTCTTGCTGTGGATTGCTAGTTTCAGGCTTCCAGATTGTACTCAGATTTTCATTGTTGCATAATAATAAAAACCCTCACAGAGCTTTGCGTAGTAGCTTCAGAGAGGGCAGTTCAATTTGTTTGAGATAAAATTGTTCTCAGATCTAGAGGCCGCGTAGAGGATCCAGAGGGCTGGAGAGACGAATTTATCAGCAGTAGAAGGCAGAACGACTTCATCAGAGATTAGTCAGAGGCTAGACGTCATAGTGATTGTGTAGTTCAGCGTAGAGTTTGACGCAAAAACTTCAAGAGGCAGAGTTTACTGCAAGCAAGTTGTGTCGGGATTGCTTGTGGAGGAAGGGTAAATTCCCTTCAATAATTTTGCTCAGATTTTCTTGCTGTGGATTACCAGTTTCAGGCTTCCAGATTGTACTCAGATTTTCGTTGTTGCATAATAATAAAAACCCTCATTGCTATACGGTTTTCCCAACTTGGACATTTGTACGGTTTTTCGGGGACATTTGTCCAAAAATAATTGTCTCATATTTTATGTTTGTGCTAGCATTTCTTAGTTTCCAGCGCATTAATTTTCCGTGGTATTTTATTTGTGAAGGTTGCAGTGTGTTTATTTCAATATTTGTCGTAGCAGATAAATCGTTAAATTAATTAATAATTAGGAGAAATAATACGAGTTGCTGCAATAGGAATCCGTATTGGACTTTTCACAACTAGTAGATAGTGGTGCCTCAAGGCACATGATGGGAGATCGAGACAACCTCTCAAGTTTGATGGAAAGAAGATTATCAAAAAAGATGGAACTTGGAGACAACAATAACTATGCAGTTGAAGGCATTGGGAAAACATCCATTGAGCTAGAATCAGGTGATAATGTTCATCTTAGCAACATATTATATCTTCTAGGTTTCTACTTCATGCTTGGAAGATAAAGGAGCTAGAGTAGCATTTGTTGATGGCAAGGTTCTTGTGTGGTCCAAAGACTCTAGTATAGATTTTTCTAGAGTGATTGAAATTTGTGAAGGAAGGTTTTGTAGACTTTTGAAACAATCTACTTAAGCACTTGTACACAACATTATTAATCCATTTGAGCTTTGGCACATAAGATATGCTCACCTTCACCATAAAGCTTTGCCAACCTTAAAGTAGATGGTTGTAGGTTCCGGATTTGTAAATAGAGCATGATGAAGTATGTAAAGGATGTGTGCTTAGGAAGAACATCAAGAAGCCTTTTTCAAGCAATGAAAGTAGATCTAAGGAAATTCTAGATCTGGTTCATTCTGAGGTATGTGGTCTGATGCCAGTAAAATCACTTGGAGGCTCCTTGTACTATGTAACATTTATTGATGACCTCTCTTGCAAGACATGTATTTACTTCATGAAGACAAAGGACGAAGTGTTTGACAAGTTTCAAGAATTCAAGGATGAAGTGAAGAACTTTAAGGGCAAGAAAATCAAGATCCTGAGATCTAATAATGGAGGAGATTAGATGTCCAAGGAGATCGTTGCCTTGTGTAAAGGTGCTGGGATTAAGAAGGAGTTAATAGTTCTTTACAATCCACAAAAAAATGGAGTTGTTGAAAGAAATAATAGATCTATTGAAGAGTCTGTGAAGGCAATGATGCACAATCAAGACCTACCTATGTTTCTATGGAGTGAAGAATCTATGAAAACCATCTACATTCCAAACAAAAGTCCTCATCGAATTTTGGAAGACAAGACTCCTAAAGAAGTGTTCATCAGACAGAAACCCCAGGTTGGTCATTTGCCAATATATGGTTATCCTGTTTATATCCATTTACCTAAAGATAAGAGTAAGGAAGCCAGAGACTTCAAGAAAGAAAGGAATATTCATTGGATACAATGAATCATCAAAGGCCTATAGAATATATGTTCTAGGACAAAAACAATTTGAAGTTAGTAGGGACATGACATTTGATGAAAATGTGGCTTATTGGAAATCCAAAGAAGTTCCCATGGACTCTGATGAGGATGAAAAACATGAAGCTCCCAAGGAAGAGGAAGGTTTTGGTCCATCAAATCCTTTAGAACATCCTGTTCATCATCAAGAAGAGCCAAAAGGGCCTAGTGATCCAATGGACCCGGTTATTATTCTTGAAATCAGGAAGAGGCCAACTTGGCTAAGATCCACTTTACAGGAAGTAGAAGGGCATGCAACATCATGTGGTTCCTTTAGGGAAAGCAAGAGGCCAAAAAGGTATTATGGATATGCAACTTTAATGACTGATCTTATTGATGTTGAACCTTCCACCTTTGAAGAAGCAACTAGTCAGTAAGGATGGAAGGATGTTATGTTAGAAGAATACTAGTTGATGATGGTATGGGAGATTGTGCCTAGACTTGAAGGAGAATCAATGGTGTCCTGCAAATGGGTATACAAGATCAAGCAACAATAGATGGCAATATTGACAAAGACAAGGCGAGATTTGTTGCTAGAAAGTTCTCCCAAAAAGAGAAAGAAGACTATGATGAGACTTTTGATCTGGTTACCAAGTACACTACCATTAGATCTATGGTTTGGTATTTACATCAAATGGATGTAAAGTCTACTTTTCTTAATTGTGTGGTTGAGGAAGAAGTATACATAGAGCAACCTCAATGTTTTGAGCTCCATGGAAGAGAGTCTCACATATGCAGATTGAAGAAAACCTTGTATGGACTTAAGCAAGCATTGAGAGCTTGGTATACACAAATGGGCAGTTATCTGACAAGACTTGGTTTCTCCAAGAGCAATGCTAATCCAAACCTTTACTTCAAGGTTGAGAAAAATGAACCTGTGATTCTATTACTATATGTTGATAACTTATTTCTGATAGGTGTGGAGCATCTCATTATTTGGTGTAAGAGGGAGCTAGATTTTGAATTTGATATGAAGGTCTTGGATTAATGCACTACTATTTAGGGCTAGAAATATGGCAGAAGCCCGATGAAGTCTTTTTTGGTCAAGGAAAATACATTATCAAGATCGTATCGATGTTTGGAATGATGGAGTTGTTGACCACTCAAATATACATTTGAGGATTAGTCAACTACCCCATGAGCAGAGTATATTTTTTAGCATTCCATCATGGTCTGAAAGTCAAAACTTCAGAACTTCATCATCATCATTCAGCTTCTGGTTTTCAATTGTAATCCAAATTCTGTAGCCCTGGGTGAATGATATAAAAATGATTCTAGTATGATGAACATAAATCCATGTAACACATCTAGGTAGCCTAATATTTTTGCTAGAGTTTTCACTCTGGGGATTTTTTTCCTTAGCTAATTATTTGTGTTTCTCAACACTAAATAATTGGTTAAGTTTTTCTCCCAAATATCCCCCCAAAGCTAGAGTGAGGCTTGATGGTAAAGTCTTTTGTGAGCCTTAGTGTATAGAGTCAATGTAAATTTGGTTGTGTCTAAGGTTTAGTTTTTAATTGTCAAAATTCCCCTTTTGAACGAGATTTCTATGTAAAATTTGATGTAAAAAGTAAAAAGTGGTCTATAGAAGTTGTAGGGGGCATGAATACTCAAAATTACACCTCAAATTTCTATCTAGACACGCTTTGAATGCGGAAATATATGTTTATACCCCTCTAGAGTCATATTGTCTATTTCCAACAACAAATGGCAAAATAATTCGCTGGAAATTGGGCAAAAAATTAAAATGAGAGAAAATAAAATTCTCTCGAAGTGAAAAATATTTTAAAAAGGATGTGGACTTTCCCAAGAAAGAAATCAAGTAAACATTTGTGGAATCTCCACACATCAAGTAGGAAAATTCCCACAAAAAATTCGTTGGTCTAGAAAAGGAATTATTCTCCTAGAAAAATCGATTTTTTAATGAGATGGTCCAAGTCGGTTAAGTTGAATGAGAAAATTTCGATGAGAATTTCGACGAGAAAATTGGGAAAAAATATTTCATTCGTTCCGAGGTTGAATTTTTGGTCAATCCAGACTATTTTCGAGGGAAATTCGAACTCCATCCTCAAGATCAATGCAGTTCATCAAGGGACATGATTAATTGGACATGGATCAAGCCTTCAACTAGTCGTTTCTTTCGGGATCAAGTTAGATTTGTCTAATTAGTTGGACCTATCCATTTTCACTTGGAGAGGCATCTAGATCTCTCATTTTTTCTATAATTTGAGCTCTAAGCTCCTCACTGTAACACATGAGCTCTGCTGGTCTATGTATTGCATTTTTCTGAATAATAAAGGAAGTCTTTGGGGTTAATTCATGCTGGCGTTCCTCTTCTATCTTCTATGGTAAAAAAATTCTGAATTTGTTCTTAATGCTCTATTGGTTTTAATTTAAATTGTTGTTATTTGACTAGCCAATTTGTGGATTTACTATTTGCACATACATTTTGCATTAGTATTTGAGTTTAGCGAAGCATTTTGAATCAATCGATCTAGTGCGTATCCCTAGATCTTTTGTTTCATTGTGTTATCTAACTCCTTGTGATCTAACATTTTTATCTTCAGTGTGTAGAGATCATTATAGTTTTCAGATTTTAGAGGGGACGTTTTTGGTTGAACCAACCAACTCCCAAGACATAGAAGTGGAAGAGCTTGCTTTGGTTGCAATCAAAGACTTAACTAATGAAATTTTGCAAGGATTTTTTGGCCATTGCTTGTGAAAAAATTATCTTATTTTCTCAACTATTGTGCTTTTACTGAATAAATTTGGCTATTTAGAGCTTGTATTTTAATACAAGAGTGGAGTTGTACTCACTCTTTCGGCAACTGAATTTGTAAATTTTGTATATATTTACTAACCCTTTTGTATATATATATATATTTTTCCTTGTATATTTCTTGTTTCTTCTCTCTATTTTCTTGTAGATCTAAAGAGAAGAGCAAGGTTTTGTCTTGGGAAATTATCACAATTTTTTTTTTGTTTTGGTTAAGCAGGGGAAAAACTTGAAGACCAAAGATAAATCAATTTTGAAGCTTAACACTAGCTCAAACCCTCTCATTTTTCCTTGGATGGCTAGGGTTTCTTGCAAATTGATTTCGTTTTGGAACTGTCCTCATTGTAGAAGCAAAAAACAATCAAATTTCTTTGAGGGATGTTTTCAATCCTCTGAAATCCAATCAAAACCTTGGAAGTCGTCTACACTTTTGAAAGCAAAATTGAATTTCTTGGAAGGTTGTTTTCAAATTTCTAAAGTCAGATTTACTTTTGGGAGAGGGCGTTTGCATTTGAGACCTATTTTTCCAAGCCGCAAGTCTCTCTTTCCCTCGAGCGAAAATCCTTTAAATGGTTTTGAAAGGAATTAAATTTCTAGAAAGAAATTCAAAGTTGATTTGTCACTTGGGCTTTGAAAATTATAGATTTGAAATTTTTGCTGGAAACTGCGTTAAATTCTTTTAGAGTAGGATCGATTTCTTTTCTGGAAGCCGTCTACAAATCTGAGCACGCTCTCCTCAACCATAAGCAATTTCATGAGTGAGAGTCTCCGTAACATTTGGGTAGAATATTTTTGAGAAATATCAAGGTTGATCTTGGAATTTAACATTTAAATTTCCCTGTTCGCAAGGTTCTCCCCTTAATCCCTTGCATATTTCCTCCTTGGAGCTTAGACATCATTTTTTTTGGAGCGGATTTCAATGTTGGGGAAGTCGTTTCCCTTTGGGAGAAATTTTCTCAATTAAATTTTTGTATAATCATTATAAAATCTTTCCCCAAAAGTTAACTTGAGGAGGGGTATTTAATTCCCACTTTGTAAATCCTCCTTAAGATTTATTTAAAACCCTCATATGTTGTCTAAGGGGGTTCCCTTTGTAATTTTGATAAAATAAGTTTTTTTTTCCTAGAGGGAGCTTGGGGTTTATTCCCATGGTATCCCACCTCCTGTTTTGGTGGGAAGGTATCTATTTAATCACTAACTTACTAACTTAGTAATTAGACTTCATTACTAACTTGTTCATTTTTGCACTTATTAGTTCATAGCATTTAATTGTTGGATTTAAATTTGATATCACTAATAGCTTTTGAATCACTTATTTTTGCTTTGATCTAACTATATAGTGGTTTAGTTAGCTATTTATTTTAATTTGCATCAAATTTGCTAATTGATATTTCTATTGAAAATTGTTCTATTTTGTCATAGATCCAATTCATATTTGCTTCATTGAGTAATATCTCTCTTGCTTCATTAATCATTGTTATAAGCTAATCTCATTATATTTCTATGCTCAAAGTGCTTATAATAATCTCGATCATAAGTGGATTAGTGGATCAATAAATTTTAAGACATTTCACTCTTTGAAGCATCTTGTTCTAATTGTATCTTATTGAAGCATTGTATTAATGTTTGCATCTCATTTGCATATTAGATCTAGGTTTGCATCTCTAAAATTTACCTCCAAGCATAAACATGTTTGATAGAAAAATTAGGACCAACTTCCCTAACTCTCTTTCAATTTAATAAATTTGAGTTTGGAGCAAAGGTCAAAACACGTGACCTCACAATTCTCTTGTGATTGGGCCCTTGTAGGAACAAAGACATGTGGGTTGTCAAGGAGGCTAGGTGGGTATCGTTAATGATCGACTAAGCACCTCCTCGGCCTATCCTTATTGCAATTCACTTCAATCCTTACCAAGTTTTGAGAAATTGAGGGGAAGACTCACCATAGATTAGGCATATAATTTAAAATCAACCAACATCACTTGCGTCACACATAGTCTAATCTTGCATTTATTCATTTAACATTGCCTCATTTTGCATTTGTTGATTTGTGAGCATCTCAGTTTACTTGGAAAATTGTTGTAGCAGTTCTAAGGGTTTTATTATTAACAGTTTTCTTGAGTACAACTAGGGTGCTAAACTGGCTCACTCAATAGAGAAATCAATCTGGCAGTAATACCTCTCTTTGGAAGCAGATACTCAGCAAGTATGCTCCACGAAAATATCTTTGATGCTTCTCTGAAGCTTTGCGTTAGCCCTCCTGGCCTCTGCGCCACTCAGAAGCCCCTTGCGTCAACCTTCTGCTGCTCTGCGCTGGCTCTTTGGCCTTCTGTGTCATCCACACAGGCCTTATTAGTGTCTGCACAGTTACTCTGGCCCTCTACGTGGCTCGTGTTGGCTCTGCGTAGCCTCCTCTGCCTCTGCGTTGATCCTTAGGCACTATCTCTGCCTCTCTTCTATGCACTCACTGCCCCTCATTACAACTCAGATCACTTGTTCGATTTCTCTCAGCAAACCCTGCTCCAGAAAATCGAATTGACTGATCAATATGGTGTGTTTCCAACTGACCCTCAAGCCTCCTCTTATACTGTTTTTGTTGAGTCTTCAACAGCCGAGATTAAATCTTTAATCAACAGCTAAGATTAGATTTGGCTTGATCCATGTCCTTCAGAACATTCTCACCCAGTTTTATATTAATACCCATTAATATTTTAATTTTCCTAAGTTTAGACTTAGGAACTTCATTAAAAATATAATGATTTTAATATCTCTCTAACCGGGTGGAATTTCCCCAAACCATTTCCGGGCCTTGGAGATCTCATGTGCTTTATTCTCTCCACCAATTTTCATGGCTAGAGCACATCCAATGCTACCTTAAATCAACACCATCGATGAATGCCACCTTGTAAGCTTTGTCTTCCATTGTCGAAATGGACACCAGGTTCTTCTTGAGATCAGGTACATAAAAAACTTCTTGTAAATGAATCATGTTACCCTGATTCAATTGAAGGGTAACATTCTCTACACCCTTTACGGGATAGGTGGAATTGTCTCCAAGAATAATCTCCAAGTTTGTATCCTTCTCTATCAGATTAGAGAGAGATTCCTTGTATCCGGTGAAGTGCCTTGTAGCACCACTATCAATAAGCCAATTTCCCAAAGTGTTCGGAGGAGGGGAAGTGGAGAGGGCCGATATAAGATAATACTCCTTTTGCTTATCAAAAACAACATTTGATTCTTCATACCTGGAGTTCCTTACTTTCTTGGAGGGTCGACCATTTCCTTGATGTCTTGCATTCCTTTTTCCTTTGCCATTATACCTGTCATTCCTTCTATCATTGTTA
Organism: Pinus taeda; assembly: GCA_000404065.3. Taxonomy (NCBI): domain Eukaryota; kingdom Viridiplantae; phylum Streptophyta; class Pinopsida; order Pinales; family Pinaceae; genus Pinus; species Pinus taeda. The sequence goes on along the minus strand of APFE031091920.1, from coordinate 38,891 downwards.
TTGATGTTGCTCCTGGAATGATTGTGATCATCATCATGTGATGTGTCCCTTCTATTTGGACACTCCCTTGCATAGTGGCGAAACTTATTGCAAGCAAAGCATTTGCCTTTCCTTCCACCCTAAGATTCGGGCTTTCCATTGAAATGACCTTTAGACCCTACATTATTTCAACTCTTGGCATGAGCGGAGAAAACAATAAGGTTACCTCTATTAGAAGGCATTTCTTGCTCCACCATCTTAGTTTCTTGTTGAATGCATCTTGACATCAATTCTTCAAATTGCGGAATTCGATCATTATTGAGAATAGTGGTTCTAAATATATACCACTTAGGTGGGAGCCCTCCAAGAGTAGTGATAGTAAGTTCCCTTTCAGATATGATTTCTCCAATTGATAGAAGATCATTCTTGATCTCGGTGATCTTTAAGAAGTAGGATTGAATATCCTCGTCCTTGCCCTTCTTAATATCCTTCAACTTATTTTTGAGGAACAAAATTTGATTTGCATCACTAACCTTGAACATGCTTACCAATCTGTCGAATCTGGTGAAGTCAAAGCGAAGAAGATTATCAGAGATTCCATTAACAAGCCACTGGTGTTTAGATCGGAGATGTAGGCCACTAGTCGCTTGTCAATGGAATCTCTGATAATCTTCTTTGCTTTGACTTCACCCTTGGTGTACTTGTTCTTTGTAGCAGCGGGTGCATTTGATGGAGGTTCAGGGATTTTACCCTTCACATAATCCAATACTTCTTGTTCTTCCAATGTCAGATCAATTTATTTATCTTGCGAGTTCTATCTCAATTGCTCATATTTCAATATTGTGCTATCTCTTGTACTAACGCTTGTCTTTCAACTTTGCTATTCTTGTAACATGAAATATTATTTTCATTTGCAAGTATTAGAAATTTCTATAAGCATTGTTTATAGGGCATCGGTCTCTCATTTCTTATCTTGTTGAATGCCATATTGATTTAATTGAATCTATCTTTTGATATCTACATTGCTCATAAACATTCATACTTGCTAATCTTCAAGTTATATTGAATGGTAATTGCCTCCTAGAACTTGTTGTCTTCAACAAGTTTTCCTTTTAGAGTTACCTTTAGGGACAACCTCCCTTAGCTTACTTAGGAGAGAGCTTAAATCGAGAGAGTTGGGAATAGGTGACAACCCCTTCTCTGAGCGTTGTGCCTTGAAGACTACACCTTGTGGAGTTGAAAACTTTTTCAACATTTAGGTGCACATCTTAGGCGACAACATGACTATAAGTCAATGTCGACTCACATGGTGACAAATCTGAGAAAGCTGAGAGACTCTGAGTCTGATTTGGTAGATCCATCCATGTACCGGAAGCTAATTGGCTTGTTAATGTATTCGGTTAATATTAGGCCAAACATTTGCTTTGTAGTAAACACGCTGAGCCAGTTCCAAGTGGAACTGAGACATGATCATTGGATTGCAGCAAAACACAATTGAGATATCTGCGTGGTGCTGTTGACTATGGTTTGAGATATGTCTCTAATGGTGGCATACAATTATAGGGCTATACAACTCAAGATTGGCGGGGAGTGTTGAAGACAGAAAGAGTACCTTTGGAGGCTACTTCAATTTGGGCTCTGCTATGCTTTCGTGGATGAGAAGGAAGCAAACATTTGTTACACTCAGTATTGCCGAGGTAAAATATATTATTGCTAGCTTAGCGAATTATGAGGCAGTGTTGCTTCAGAAACTACTCGCGAGACTGCTTGATCATGTGCTAGAACCGATCGTGATATATTGTGATAATCAGAGTTGCGTGAAGCTGACAGAGAATCCATTTTTCCATGATAGGTCAAAGCACATCAAGATCAAGTACCAGTTTATTCGCAACATGGTGTAGAAGGGAGCAATGAAGCTCCAGTATGTCTCACTGATAAGTAGATTATTGATATTTGTATGAAGCCTCTGTCCAATGCGAAGTTTGTATACTTCAGGGACAAACTTGGACTTGTTGAGAACACCTCTCTCATTGAGAGGGACTATTGATGAGATACCATCATGGAATTACATTTTCCCTTTGTCATATATGACTAGAATTAGGGAGAATGGTTTGACAGAGGACATAAATTCTTATTGTGTTTAGTATATTGACCAGAATTAGGAAGAAGGGTCCTAGAGGCCCATAATTACTTAGATAAAGTGTGGCCTTTCAACATCAAGTTCATTAGCATTAGGCCCAAAATTACTCAAGATAGAGTGTGGCCTTTAAGGATTCAACATGTGTCAGGGACTGACTAGAATAATGGTGAACCAAGACTAGTCTATATATTATATTGACTAGTTGATGCTAATGATGCGCCATGTGATAGAGGTACCGACCAAAATTATGGTTAATCTACCATGTGTCAGAGCTACCGACTAGAATGATGCTGATAAATCTACCATGTGTCAAAGTTATTGACCATAATTATGGTAGCTAAATGATGTTGATTCTATTGATGATTTGTTATAACCTTAGAGAAATTTTTTCACATGAAGAACATTTGTCTAGTCATTATGAATACCTCCCTAGCTAAGAGGTACTGTTCAATTTTGTAGCTATGGTCAGTCTTCATAATTTATATTTTAGCCATTGTAATGTATAAAGAATTTGTAAGACATCTTCTTCATGTCATTTTGATTATTTAGCCCCTGAAAGAATTATTATAGGACATGTTTTTCATGTTGGATTTAAAGAGAAAGTTTTGAAACTTGAAATTTGAATTTTTGGCTCCAAAATAGTCAAGTCGGCCCTCCCTCAAGTCAAATCGGCCCTAGTGAAGAGACACACCCATTCGCGAAGGTAGAACACTATATAAAGGCATTCGACCTCCTCCACAAAGCCACCATTCGACCTCTCAAAAGCAAGACAGTTTCCGGGCATTCAAGTGAAGGACAAGAAGTGATCTGAAATGGGGACCTAAAGGCTTTTTGTCGTGCTTACAAGAACCTCTCCCACTCCAAAGCTTATATATTCCCAAGATCTATGCTTATGATTGATAATTTGCGGAATAAATAACTTGAAATAGGTGTATGCTTGTGTTTGTACTTTAACTGTTAAGTGCTTTAAGTTTATTTGTTTGAACTGATATAAAACATATAACAACAAATACAATGCAACAATATGCAATCACACATAACAACAATATAATATGGAGTTCACCCAAACCTCTTAGGCTATGTCTCCTTGAGCTCTAATCAATTCGATTAGACTCCTTGGGATTATGGCTGAATTCTTTTACAAGTTCCACACTCAACTCCAATAGGTTACAACTGAACCATTGGGCTTAGAATACCATTTTTATCCCTGGCCGTTTGGCTCTCGGATCTTGGCTCTCGGCTCTTGGATCTGGCTCTCGGCTTTGGCTCTGGCTCTCAAGAGCTTCTGGTTTCGCTTGACCTCCAAGCGACCCTCTGCTTCTGAGTCACCTCGACTCTGCAGACTGCCTCCCCTGGGCTTACACTCAGCATTCAAGCATCTCTGAGCCTCTTGGGCTTCTGTGCACTTCTCCTGAGCGTAACTCTGCCTCTCTGTGTGATCAACAGTTCGCTCGACCTCCAAGCGAATCTCAACACCTTCAGCTGCTCTGTCAATTTAGCTCCCTATGTTTTTTGTAATACATCAGTTACAGTCGCCTCCATCATTGAAGACCGACTGTTTCATTACAAGAATCCGTTTACAAATGGAAAGGAACCGGCGGGCATGGCCACCCAATCGTTTTGCCTTCCTTTGGCCTTCACTCTCGAAATAGCCAAATAACGGAAATACACAGGAAATGCACAAATACACATACATGGGGTTTATAATCCCTCTCGGGTTCGTGTTCTTCATCGCTCATCACAAATCGTATTGACTATGGCCCAAACACCAAATGCACAAAAATACACCGAAAATCCAAAAATCCGGACTTCAAATAATATGCAATCACGTCCCTTATTCTATCAGGTCCACGCCTTGATCGCTGATCGCAATCGCATGGTTGTATGTGCATTGGCCCTTGTATTGTTGCGATGCGATTCATTAATCGCCAATCGGCACTATCACATATCACACAGTCGCAAAATCTCATGTCGCATTGTCCTCTGGCCAAGCCTTTATCCCTTCAACACTCCGATCCGATACATCTTACGGATCCAATAAGGGTTTAGGTTGCGGAACATAATATTTCAGGTCCGCCTCCACATCACTCCATTGCCGATCGCTTTGTCGCATGTCACAACATTGACATATCGCCAATCGGCCTACCCAGGGTTCTGATGTCATGCGAAGGCCTTCCTTCGATGCGATATATCGGAGATCACTGTCGGGGAGCCTCTAAGACCTGCTGCTCCGCCCTTCAAACCTTTCTGATGCAATTTTCTTTAAGAGATGCGTATTCTCCATTTAGTCCCATTTAACAAGAAAATGCCTCCTTTTCTAAGGACATTGGGCAAATCTTCTTTTTACAATAACTCCTTCGCCCGGAGTCTGTTTTGGCTCGTTCAAATTGCGCTGGATTTAGAATGAAACAATCTACGAAATGAGACTATTTTCAAAATCATCCAATGACTTTCATTTTTCCTCTGTGAGGAGAATTCATAGACTTAGAAGTTTATGTTAGATCCATTTTGGATCATGCCTTCCCACTAAAAAGCATTTGGACTCCAAAAGACTGATATACTGATCTAAACAGTAAATGAGAGTACCTCACCCTCTTCTTTCAGCCTTCATACACTTGCCTTGTATAGTGCCTCTGAAACAAAGCCTTTGAACATTCTCTTCCTGGATGTGCTTGTCCTCCTAGGAAGAACTGTTTTCCTCCTTGACTTCCTGCAGAACTCTTGCTGAGAAGGTCACAAAAGGTAGTTTGAACTTCTCTACCTTGATCATTGATCCAAGGTGGCTCAAACCAATGTGAAGTTACATTTGCTTCACAAAATTTTCGTTTGTACTTGTTTGACATATTGTCAACAACAACTATTAACAACAACAGAATTACAGACAACAACTAGATGGCCTAGACTCCTGCTTCATCAAAAGAAACAGATTTCACATCTTGTGAATTACCTCAATGTCTTAATCTGCATACAAATGATTGACTAGATAACATGCCAATAAAACATGCCTTTAAAACAATTGACCCTTAAAGTCAAGCATGTAGAAAAAGATGACCAAATCAACTTTTTTCAAGTCAATCATTAACATTACATGCATGTTTAAAAAAAAAACAAAGTAATCAACCCTTCAAGTTAATCACACATACATGTTCAAATACAAGGAAATCATCAACATCCCTGTGTTTATGCATATCATGCTTATGTATGCATTTCATCCTTCAACTTTTGCTTAAGTACACTGTACTTTTGAAGTTGAAATGAATATAATGTTGCAGCGATAAAGTGAGTCTCCTACTCAACTTTTCCATTCACCTTCTTGGTAAAGGCCTACAACTTGCATTCCATTAACAAAGAAATGCATATAGATGCATTATATCAATAGACATGCAATTTTAATTGGATAAGAATTCTAACCATTTCTTACCAATCCATTTCAAACTTCCTTCCTTTGTATGCACATCAACAACGACATGTGAATCATCTTGAAACACATCATTTATGGAAACTTTCTTTCCATTCCTGCCATTCTCTCTTTCCACCCTCTTCAAGTTTTGTGGAAGCATTGTTGGATTCAGAGTCCAACATTTTGGAGCAATATGTCCTTGCTTGTGTCAGTAAGTGCAACACATGTACCTCCTCCTGACAGTATGATTTGCTTTGTCCAATGGACCTTTGGCTCCTTGCTTCCTTTCTTTCGAAAGTTTCCTGTATGTGGCCATTCTCTTCCAACATCTAGAAACATTATGGTTATCCAAACCACAAAAAGAACATGCAATTCTTTTCCCATGCTTATGTGGAAATTTATCATGCTTTACATAATCAAAAGGAATATGATTAGAACCAGATTTATACCTTTCTCTTTCACCTTTATTGCCTTCGTGAGGAGGTGAATTGAATGAAAAAGTAGCTCCCTTTGGAACGCCATCAATCTCTTCATTGCTTTCAGAGTTTCCACAACTCTCTAGTTCAAGTGTATGCTGATATACACCTTTTTGCAAAGTATGCTTCACACTCTTGCATTCCCCAAGAATACAATCTTCACACTCTTGAGGTAGAAGACCTGAAACGAAACTCCTTCTTGGAACTGTTTCAATTGTCTTCATGGCAGCTTTGGAACTTTCTCCATAAGCTTGTCCATAGCCATGACCCAAATACTTAGGCCTTTCCTCAACCATTATTGGCTCAACAATACCCTGTTCATGTTTGCCCAAGCCTTTTCTTTCATGGCCCATCTTGGACATTAACTTGGAACCTATGCCTTTGGTATGTTTTTCAAAACAACCAATATAATCATTCTTAGAGGAAATTGATGACAAACTGGAATTATTTACCTCTTCTTCAAGCTGATACTTGACTAAGGCTTCTTTGGCAACAAAGAACTGTGTCTCCAACTCATGCATCCTTTCCAGGTTCATATTTGCAATATGAAGTTGCCTCTCCATTTCCTGCAATTCGTCAGAAAGCAACTGCCTTTCTTCCTTCATGGAATTCAACTGCTCTCGAAGTATGATGCTCTTCCTTCCATCCTCATACATTTCTCTCACCATATCCATCATGATGAACAAGTCTTGCTTCATGTCTTCATCAAAGAATCTTGTGATGAAGGAAGAAGCTGAGGACTCACTTGTAGTAGTAGTCATTATCAAAATGAACAAAAGAACTTCAAACAAGATTAACAAAGAGCTTATTCAAGCAACCTTTTGCAACAAACCTCTTGTGATTCCAGGATTGGTTTGAGGTCCTTTGGGATAAGAAGAATGCCTTCAACCCTTCTTCCTTCTTGTCCTCTCTTGGACTTAGCTATCAATAGCTCTTCACCTCTGCAAACTCAAACAACAGTCAATTTACAAACAATCAAACAACTAAATTCTTTCTACTGTTTGAACACCTTTCAAGTCAAACAAGCATATAGATTGCTCTGTCAATCAAGCATCCTGATTTGGTGCCACTTGCATCATGATACAAACTACTTCATGATACAACCTGCTCTGGTATAACCAATTCCGATATCACCTTCTTTGAAGGTGGGGTTAATTAACCTGGTGCTCCGATATAACCAACTTCGATACCACCTGATCTGAAATGGGGACCTAAAGGCTTCTTGTCGTGCTTACAAGAACCTCTCTCACTCCAAAACTTATATATTCCCAAGATCTATGCTTATGATTGATAATTTGCAGAATAAATAACTTGAAATAGGTGTATGCTTGTGTTTGTACTTTAACTGTTAAGTGCTTTAATTTTATTTGTTTGAACTGATATAAAACATATAACAACAAATACAATGCAACAATAGACAATCACACATAATAGCAATATAATATGGAGTTCACCCAAACCTCTTGGGCTACGTCTCCTTGAGCTCTAATCAACTCGATTAGACTCTTTGGGATTATAGCTGAATTCTTTTACAAGTTCCACACTCAAATCCAATTGGTTACGACCAGTGTTCCACGGGGACGCGTCCCCCAGGGTCGGGTGTGCGCACCCCTCGCACCCCACGCACCTGAGATGGGGGGATGTCTGGGGAAACGTTTCCCCACGTCCCCCTTTTGGGGAGATGTGGGGAGATGCAAGGGGGGACGTTTCCGCAGTGTGGGGGACACGACTCCCCAAAAGAGAGACTTCTGGGCGTATCCCCACAAAAAGGGCTATGCGTCCCCCCTTAAATTTGCTTGTAAATAATGATTTATCACTGGGGAAACCTAGTATTTGATCATATTGCCCTACTAATGCTATGCAATTCATGGTAATGTTAAATTTTTAAAGTAAAAGTGACATTCTCCTTTATCTTTCATTTTCATCCTTTTACTTAAATTTTTAACATTACCATGAAATGACTCAGAATGTTTGAGAGTGGTTCCGAACTCATTGGATTTCATATGGAGAAAGTAGAATTTTTGATCTCACTCAAAATCCAGCAGACTTAATAGTTTTTTAGGAATTCATGATTTGATGGATTGTAATGTTTCCATTAAATTTTGTCATGTACAAGGGTATGGAATTAGTATTTAATCAAGAGCACCAAGCCCTCTGTGTACTTTAGAGTGACTTCTAGACTCATCTCTCCACTATTTTTGAGTTTAGTTATATCAATTTACTATTCCAGTATTTAGATTTCAATATCTATTATAGTCTATTTTGCTTAGTACTAATTAGATTCTAGAATAATGAATGATAAATTTCAATTTTAAATCAATTTAGAATCTATAATGATGAATGATGAATTTAATTTTTAAATCAATGTAGATTCTAGAATGGTGAATAATGAATATGTATCAAAATATTTCATTATTGAATCTCGTTCTCTATGGATGAATCATGTATATATTAGTAAGGACGATGAGTATGGATCAATGTATTTCATTACTTAATTCAATTATGGATGTATCATTTTATTTATGCTTTCATTATTGAATATGATTTTGAAATCTATATATATATTAAAAAAAATTATATACCCTGACGTCCCCCTGTCCCCCCTAAATTTCCTTAAATTTGAGGGTACTCCCACACATCCCCCTTGTGCATCTCCTCGCACCCGCATCTCCCCGTCCCAGAGTCTTGGTGGAACATTGGTTATCACTGAACCATTGGGCTTAGAATACCATTTTTATCCCTGGCTGTTTGGCTCTCTGGCTCTGGCTCTCGGCTTTGGCTCTTAGCTCTGGCTCTGGCTCTGGCTCTGGCTCTGGGCTCTAGCTCTCGGCCCTGGCTCTGGCTCTTGGCTCTGGCTCTCGGCTCTGGCTCTCACGAGCTTCTGGTTTTGCTTGACCTCCAAGCGACCCTCTGCTTCTGAGTCACCTCAACTCCGCAGACTGCCTCCCCTGGGCTTACACTCAGCATTCAGGCATCTCTTAGCCTCTTGGGCTTCTTTGCGCTTCTCCTGAGCATAACTCTGCCTCTCTGTGTTATCAATGGTTCGCTCGACCTCCAAGCAAATCTCAGAAACCTTCAGCCGCTCTGTCAATTGAGCTCCCGGTGTTTTTTGTAATACATCAGTTACAGTCGCCTCCATCATTGAAGACTGACTGTTTCATTACAAGAATCTGTTTACAAGTGGAAAGGAACCGACGGGCATGGCCACTCGATCATTTTGCCTTCCTCTGGCCTTCACTCCTGAAATAGCCAAATAACGGAAATACACAGGAAAAACACGAAAACACATCACGGGCTTTAAGCCCGGACTTCAAATAATATGAAATCGTGTTTATAATCCCTCTCGGGTCCATGTTCTTCATCGCTCATCGCAAATCGTATTGTCTATGGCCCAAACACCAAATGGAAAGCAATACACTGAAAATCTGAAAATCTTGACTTCAAATAATATGCAATTGCGTCCCTTATTCTATCGGGTTTGCCCTTGGATCGCTGATCGCAATCGCATGGTCGTATGTGCATTGGCCCTTGTATTTTTGCGATGCGATTCACCAATCGCCGATCAGCGCTATTGCATATCGCACAGTCGCAAAATCACAAGTCGCATTGTCCTCCCGCTAGGCCTTTATCCCTTCAACGCTTCGATTCGATACATCTTACGGATCCGATAAGGGTTTAGGTTCCGGAACATAATATTTTGGGTGCGCCTCCACATTGCTCCATCCTCGATCGCTTTGTCACACGTCGCAACATCGGCATATTGCCAATCGGCCTACCCAGGGTTTCGATGTCGTGCAAAGGCCTTCCTTCGATGCGATATATCAGAGATCGCTATTGGGGAGCTCTTAAGGCCTGTTGCTCCGCCCTTCAAACCTTTCCGATGCGATTTTCTTTAAGAGATGCATATTATCCATTAAGTCCCATTTAACAAGAAAATGCCTCCTTTTCTAAGGACATTGGGCAAATCTTCTTTTTACAATAACTCCTTCGTCCGGAGTCCGTTTTGGCCCGTTCAAATTGCGTTGGATTCAGATTGAAACAATCTACGAAATGAGACTATTTTCAAAATTATCCAATGACTTTCATTTTTCCTTTGTGAGGAGAATTCACAGACTTAGAAGTCTATGTTAGATCCATTTTGGATTAAGAAGGACGAAGATCATCTTTCTCTCTCTTTGTAATTCCCATCTCTCTCTCTCTCTCTCTCTAGCTTGCATGTGTGTTTCTGGGCAACATATTCTAGGCAGGTTGGGAGGCAAAATTTCTGGGCTTTTGGACAGTTTCTGGGAGGCTGAATTTCGATCTACGACAAATCAGATCAAGTCAAGTTGCAGGGCAGATTGGAGGCTTGACTTGAGGGCTGGAAACCAAGTTTGACGATAAGCTTTGTTGGTTAGTTTAACCTCATAATTGATTAACAATTTAGCAACATTAGATGTATCTCTTGTTGAACTGAATAATTTCTCTAAGAAAAAGGTTGTTGGGTTTTTCCCAGGGTAAATCTTGTGTTCTCTTTGTGCATTGTGATCTCTACTGTCATGATGGTTTTATGGTTGAATTTCTGAAGTGTAATTGCTTAATGATAAACTAGAATTGTTAAAAGAAGATCTATATCATTAGAAGTAATTATTAGTATTTTAGAAATATTGTGCTTGTGTCTATTGCACTTGAAAACTCAACACCATGCTCAATTGCTTAATTGCCATCATCCATAGTCATAACCAAGACAATCAAAGTCCGCTTGCTTATATTATCATGCATTCATCCAAGCTTCACCAATATCCATCCAAGGAAAGAGTGAAATCAACATCGACAAGTCTTGTCCAAGAAGCCACTCAATTCATCCATCCATAGCCAAATTATAAGAAGATAAAATCGCAAACATTTTAGACTAGCTAAGGGATTTTTACCCCAATCCAACCATGAGAAAGTGAGATGAAGTGCACCTCTATTTATAGAGGAGGTGCTTAAGTTCTTACATTAAAATATTAAGTTCTTACGCTAAATGTCCCTAATCTAGCCTATGGAGGGGCAAAGGCCCTCTTCAACAATTAATTACTCAAAAATACAATAAAAGTGAGCTGTTCATGCCAGTTGTACAAAGATCAAGGGGAAGAAGCCCTGAAAGACGACCAATCTCCTCAAAAGGGCCTCGAAAGTGTGGCATCTATCCTCCAAAGGCCCTTCAATGCTAGAAAGGCTTCTCCATAAATCACGCAAAGCGAAAAAAGAGACCCCAAGTCTTTTCAATGGGCTTCCAAGCTGGCACACAATGTTCAAAGGAGGTTTGCTCCTCCAATTACACAAGTAATACTTCTAGATTCTTCTACAAAATGGGCATACGGGCCTTCATTATACCAACCTTTCTTTCCAAACGTGCAAACCATATGAGATTCCACATAGGTCAGCTTATGTAAAGATATTAACAAAACTAGTGGGTTGGGTTGGCTCCAAAAGTTCTTTTATAGGTTAGCTCCAACCTAGCTTTTCTTTGGATTTCCCCTTCTTTGGTCTAGTGGATCTTTTTTTTATAGAATTATTTTATCATCTTATACTAAAGTGAAGGACCAACTCTAGAGACATCAGTGTATATAAAAAAAACCACTATTGGAGAACTGAAAATATTCAGAAAACACCTACAACGATGCACCTATGATGTTTGTAAAAATGCCTAACCGGACAACTCACTGAAAAACTCAAGAAATGGTGGTCATTGGGGAAAATTTCTAAGTGGGAATTTTACACAGACCCATGAATTGACCCACTAGCCACCTTTCAAATAGCTGGATGATATGCAATTTGGTTTGGGAGGTGCAGATTTCAACCTTCAGAATGTCATCAAGTTTCTTGAGAAATCTAGATGGAGGAGATTTCTGAAACTTGGGCCCATTGGTCACCAAGGCCTTGAAGGCAACGATTTCCTGGGCTAAAGGGGAGTCAAGGGTTGGACTGGTCATGGTTGACCATCCAGCTTGAGAGGCACGCTGCGACAGACAGTGAACAACGCCAGTAAGGGGACGAAACAATAAAGGCAAAGGCAAGGAGAACAGATCCGAGAAGGGTAGGGAGGAAGGCAAATGCAGGGGTCCCAGAGCCTAAGAATATAAAGGGGAGCGTCAGCGGGCAAAGCGCATAGGGTTGCAGGGTACTGTAACGCCACGGAGAATGGCAGCGGGCAGGGCACTCAGGGCTGCAGGGTCATTGAGCAAAGTACCAGAGCGGAAATTCTATCATTAATTCCTAGCATCTTTCTTGTACTTGCAACTTGTTTTATATCTTTTCTTAGCTAGACATTTAGCTTTTAGCTGGATGTACTCTTTTAGTCCCATTGATCTACTTTGTGGTCATTTGTTGACATTCATAAAATTTTATCATCTTATCTTGTCACTAGGAGCAGGTCAAAATATATGAATGCCATATAGGCATGGTCCAGACTCCAGATCTGCAATCCATACATATTTATGCCCTTATTTGATCCTCCACTATCAAATTAAAGCTCATTGACAAATTGGCTACTAACAGTTATAGTCTCATGCAAAGTTTTACTCATAAACTATGTTGATTTGGGGTAGCATCGGATGTGCACGAAAATTGGTGGAGAGGCTAAGGGACATGAGATCTCCAATACGCAAAAAGGGTTTGGGCAGATTTTAAACAGTTTGAGAGATATTAAAATAATTAATATTTTTAATGGAGTCCCTAAGTCTAAACTTAGGGAAAATAAAATATTAATGTGAATTAATATAAAACTGTGTTAGAATGGTCCAAAAGTCATGGATCAAGCCAGATCTAATTTTAGACATTGATTAGGGACTTAATCTCGACCGTTGAATTGTCAACAAGAAAAGTATAAGAGGAGGCTTGAGGGTCACTTGGAGAACACACCAAGAGAGATCAAGATTTCGAATTTCTGGGGTTGGGTTTACTGAGAAAGTTGAGAGAGTGATCAGAGTTGCAGCTGAGGGGTAGTGAATACAGAAGCCGAGAGGCAGAGATAGCACCGGGAGGATCAGTGCAGTAGCCGGAGAGAGCAGCGAAGGGTTCATGTAGAGCCAACCAGGGCTCACACAGAGGCAGCTTGGAACTGCGCAGTGCCTCAGAGGGCCAGCATGGGTGACGTAGAGGGCTAGAGGGTTGACACAGGGAGAGCTAGGGTGACGCTAGGCCAGAGAGACTTTGACGCAGTCCCTAGAGGTTGACGTCGGGGTTTTGTGGAGCAGATTGGAGTTGCCAAAGTGTTTATCCGGGGTTTCAGCTGGAATATCCGCGTCCAAGTAGAGAGGTACTACTACCGAGATTTTTGTTTGTTGGGTGAGTTGGATTTGACACCCAGAGTGTATTCTGAAACTACTTAATAAATCAAACCCTCAAATAACTGCACCGATTTTCCCGCATTGGGTTTTTCCGGGGACATTAGTCCAAAAACAACGGTGTCACTTGTGTGCTTGTTTCTATTTCCTTCAGTTGATGATTTCTAATGTGTTGAGCATGTACTTGTATTTATTTCGAGTATTTAAATGGTAAATAACTTGTTAATTAACAAAACAAGTAGGTAGGAATAAAGCAGTAAAGTGCATGAAGGGTTTCTAACGTGTCAGACTTAGAAATTCCAACAAGCTAATCTGTCGGATTTATCTTTTTTTCCCCAAGGAAAACCTCATGGGATCCCCCACCTTGCCCCCAAAATTTCCACACGGAGGGTCGCTCAACTGCCAGCCACAATAGCTTATGGTAACCTCTAGGGACTTGACTGGATTTGAACCCATGAGCTATGGCCTCCCCATTGGAAACATGTCTTGGGCAGATGGTTTAACTGATTGAGCTAACTGTTGGGACTCATCAGTTGGATTTATCTGTATACAAGTGGCTGCATTTATCACCAAAAGTATAAATAATTAGCTACTGTAATTATAACTTATGTTTATGTCAATTTCCCTTGGGAAATGCACGTTGTTTTCTCTTTATCATCAACCCTTTTTCAAAAATACAATCTTATTAAAGATCCAATAAATTTTGTAACAAATCTTACAAAATTGTAATGCCCTAAAATTTTCATCCTTGTTTGATACAGGATACAAGCCATTGGACATGAACATAATCAAGAGATAGAGGTCTTGAATCGTGAAAGAAAATTCGATCAGGTCAGGCAATTGTCCTTGGTTTTGATGTGATTTGAGTATATAACTGATTATTATTAGTCTTAAACATGTTTTTATTTGTGTTCTGTGAGGGAAATAAGCTGGATATTTTATATCTCCTGTTCTTTTAATCTCTCAGCAAGCAGCAGGAGCTGAGCTCAATCTTTTGGAAGCACAATGGAAGGAACTTTGTGAAAAGAATATAGGGATTCAAACTGCATGTGCTGAACTTGAAATTAATATAGAAAATATACGGAAGGAAGCCGGGGAAATGTAAGTGCTTGATTGTCATTAAATATGTTTCATCTTTTTTTGTGAGATTTGACTATTTTTTCCAGTTGTGAATTGATAAATTGCCTGCTTTTCCAGGGGATTGAGTTTGGATCAGAATTAAGCATGTTTCTGACAGAACCTATCAATATTATCCTCACTGTATTATCCTAGTACAAAGATGCCATTGGACAAGTTTCTATCTTCTTTTCCAATTTCTCCAAGATGAATTCGGTGAAAGGACAACAAAGAGAAGGAAAAATGTTTAAAGTAAGTCTAAAGTGTAAAAGATGATTCTTTAGGGGCTATTACATTACGTTTGATAAATTAATTCCTGTTTGCATTTTTTCTGTTGAAAGTGCTTTGGAAACATGCCTGGGGCTTCACTGTATAAGAAAGTCTGCTTTCAGCTTGGGTGCCAGATAGGAGTAGCCATTCTATCATAATTGCCTAGGACTTGCACCTAACCTCATCCCTTTGAGGCTTGATGTTATTCATGCCAAAATTGCATAGGACTACCTCATCACTTTGAAGCTTGATTTCACTTGCTCGAGAGGCATCATCTCTTTATGCATATGCAGGGGTGGTTCTCCAATATCATCATAGTTGATATGGTCATGTTTGGGCTTCCACAATAGATATATTGTAGGTTCTGATCTGACACCTGTAATATGACACACCTCTCTCACTGTAGCTTATGGTGTGGGGTTGGGGTCGTTACATATATCAAATATAGAAAGAGCAAGTGCAGTGCAAGTTGAATGAATGTATGATAGCTTACTCCAAGATACATGCCATTTGGGTTGGGAAGTCCACAGTTAGTGGAACTATTGTGGATGACCTTAATATTTTGTCAATCTCACAAATGTACCAACATATGGTTGGCTATATTTGCAATGATAAATTTATCATTTAATCTGTAAATATTTTGATTTATATGTTTTTGTATTTTTATGTATTCCTCTTTTTGGGCAAATCAAAATAAGGAAATTTTATTAACTTAGAAGAACAAAGATGTACAGTAACATATTTACAGGCCCCGAGTTTTAATTGTGTAGGGGGTCTCACAGACAAAATGTCTCTAAGTTGAAGTGAATCCATCAATAGAGACAAAAGGACTGTTTAAACAGGCCAAGAGCCAACCTTTATGGTCATAAGAACTTGCTTATACTGAAAACTTCAGAAGGCGTGTAATATCCCCAATTTTGTTTTTCCGCATTAGAGATTATTTTTGGAAGAGGAAGCAATTCTGGCTTTGCTTAGAAGGAAAAAGGGAAGTCACAGCTTTAGTGGAGAGTGGAGACCACAAGGTGATAAATTCGACCCAAGTGGCAATTTGCACTAGTGAAAAGAGAGGGTGAAAGGAAGAAAGGAAGGGGTGCGAATTAATGGAAGGTGGGGATCACCAAGGGAGAGAGGGCCAACAATTATCATAATAGAGCTTGGGGGCATCCATTTGGCATCTTTGATCATTTTTACAAATCAATTCTAGTTCTCTTGAGCTGCTTAGCCAAGACAACTTGTGTTGTTTAGAACAAGGAATTCCCAAGCGGAAATTCCAGCCTCTTTTGGTGGAATTCAAGTGCCACCCTAAAGAGGAATTTCTGAACTTAGTGGGAGGTAAATTCGCTGGAGATTGTAGTACCTTTCAGCGCATTTTTCAGCGAGTTTGATTTCCAGGGAGGACGCAGGGATCAAAATCATACAACTGAATTGGGGCAGAGAAAAGGGGTATTTTGGCCTAAGAATTTAGCAGAAATTTCCCTCAGGTTGGATTAACATTTGTGGAGATTTTCAGGACAGGAAATTGCAGCTTTTGGAAGAGCCAAATATGCCACTCTAGGTCTTGTGCAGTAGTGGCACTGGGTAAATTTCGTGGGGCTGAATACTTCATGCTTGTGCGGGTTTTTGGGAAGGAAATTCACTCACCTCTCTGGAGGTAATTTCCAAGACAACTCTATAGAATATTGAGGAGAACCGAGTGCCAAATCTAGCAGCTGAAGTGTGTGGGATGCAGTTTCTGCTAGGAAGGGGCGTAGCACCAAAAATTAGGTAATTTCGGGAGGTCGGAATTAGCTCAATTCCTTTCTGGGTTTTGTTGGTCAACGGTCAGGGAGTCTGCTCCTAATTTTGCAGAATTTTTGGAGGAGTTTTGGTGCCCCAAATCGACTGAACTATTTGGCAGCCAGTTAGGAGAAGCGAGCTTAAATTTTGGGCCCCAGGTGGTTGGTAAAATTTTCCCAAACCTTTTCTGGGTTTTCTGGGTTTTTGGTAGAGAGCTCAAGATTAATTTGCCCGAATTTTCTAAGCACTTTTAGAGGCTCAAACAAGGGTTTCTTTCCAGGGCAAGCACAAAACATTGAGGAGAAGCCTTTCCTCTGTATCCAGGTAACATCTTTCTCACTTGGGATTGTTTAGCTTACTTTGGCAAGCTTAGGTGCACACATTTCATGCATTTTAGGAGGATACAAGCAATATGAAAGCAAGTCGCATCACCAACTCCAACCTCTAGAGTGTTGGTGTTTGGAATTGATTTGCAGTAGTCCCACCCGTGTTGTACTCTTTTCCATATATAATAAATTCACTGAATTTTGGTACAGTTCTGGTGTAAATTGTGGGTGTTTGATTGCTGTTTAATATTTCAGTGTTGTATGGTATTTTGCTTTGTTTATCATTGTTATTTCCTTTTGAAACATTACAGTGGTATCAAAACCATAATCTTGGCTCAACTTGTGGGAAACCCTTCATTATGTTACAAGACCAGAATAAAAAATAATAATAATAATAAATAAATCATGGGATCCAAAGAAATGTTAAAATCAAACAACATGGCAGTAACCTTGAATGAGGTGATTAGGGTGCAACAAATGATGATTGATGTGAGGAAGTAGCTCATTCATACAACAATTGGGAATTAGGACCATTCTCAATGTTACAACAAATCCGTTGTGCCCAAAATTGTGGATAATGCATCAAGATGGCAAGCCATGATTGCAATGTGGAGTTATTAGCAACAAATTGGAGGGCATATCAATCATTGGGACATGGCATTCAAGCCTCCCTATCTTTTTGGGAGTTCTATGAACTAAGAGACATGCACAAATCAGTGGGAATTCAGTAGAATTATGCAGGGATGATGAGGAGGATTATATATGGAGAAGAATACAATGTATGAAATGTGTGCACGAGAACTGTACCATTGGTTTCTAAACCACGGGGAATTACCATTGGTTTCTAAAACCACGGGCTTCTCCACGTAAAAAATCTTAAATATACTTGAAAAGATTCCTGCTTATTTTTATTATGCACTTTTTATCAATAATGTAAAACCTTTTTTTATATATATATATTTTTTCCACCCTTTTTTGTTTGTTTGTTTGGAACATGTTCTTCTTTATTTCTTTATTCTTTATTATTTTTTTTTTAATAGTAGCAAATGGCCAAAGACCTAAAAAATGGAGAATCTCCCAATGTGTGGCGAAACGCTTCAATTATGACAGCAACAAGGTTGATGATAGGTTGATAGCCAAAAGCTTGGTGATCAGCCAAACGTGGCTCTGATACCAAATGAAGCGAACAAAGTTCCTTTTGTAAATTAATTACTCCAAAAAACTTGGAATATGAAGTTATCCATTGAGGATATAAATATTATATTAAATATATGAACAAGAATAAGAATGAATAATTTACAAATGAGAACGAGAGGCTTGCTTATATATCAAGCGTCTCTTCATGAAGAGTCATGTCCTATTAGACATGCCTCTTCAACCTAATTACTAGCTTAACTAACTATTATTTATGATTATTATCTTTTACATTATATTTATATTATTTATATATTTTATTCGTTACAGGGATTGTGGTACCTTTCAGCCAATTTTTCACCCTGTTTGATTTCTAGGGAGGACGCATCAATCAAAATTGTACCACTGAGTTGAGGCAGAGAAAAGGGGTATTTTGGTCTAAGAATTTAGCAGAAATTTCCCTTAGGTTGGACTAGCATTTGTGGAGATTTTTAGGACTGGAAGTTGCAGATTTTGTGAGAGACAAATATGCCACTCTAGGGCTTGTGCAGTAGTGGCACTGGGTGAAATTCGTGGGGCTGAATACTTCATGCTTGTGTGGTTTTTGGGAAGGAAATCCACTCACCTCTTCGGAGGTAATTTCCAAGGCAGTTCTACAGCAGATCGAGGAGAACCAAGTGCCAAATCTTGCAGCTAAAGTGTGGGGGACGCAGTTTCTGCTAGGAAGGGCGTAGCACCAAAAATTGGGTAATTCCGAGAGGTTGGAATTATCCCAATTCCTTTCTGGGTTTTGTTGGTCAGGGGTCAGGGAGTATGCTCCTAATTTTGCAGAATTTTTGGAGTTTTTGTGCCCCAAAATAACAAGACTATTTGGCAGCTAGTTAGGAGAAGTGAGCTTAAATTTTGGGTCCCGGGTGGTCGGTAAAATTTTCCCAAACTCTTTCTGGGTTTTTGGTGGAGAGCTCAAAATTAATTTGGCGGAATTTTCTGAGCACTTTTGGAGGCTCAAACACGGGTTTCTTCAAACCAACAGTGGCAGAATTTCCAAGGTCAGCACAAAACATTGAGGAGAAGCCTTTCCTCTACATCCAGGTAGCATCTTTCTCACCTGGGATTGTTTAGCTTGCTCTAGCAAGCCCAGGTGCACACATTTCATACATTGTATTCTTCTCCATATATAATAAAATGGCTGAATTTTGGTACAGTTCTGGTGTAAATTGTGGGTGTTTGATTGTTGTTTAAATATTTCGGTTTTGTATGGTATTTTGCTTTGTTTATCACTAAGTTGCACGAAACGGGGAAACGGGTACGAGTTTCCGAAACGGGAAGCGATACGAAACGCGACCACCCCAAATTTTGGAAACGGGGAAACACAAATATATATATGGACATTTAAGAAATATGTGAAATCATAAAGCATATATGATACATTCTAATTTATTACATTATGATAAAATTATCAACTATCAATGCATAAACTATAAATCTCTAAATTTACATCACATTTACTCATGAATGATCACATAATGAAAATAGAAATATCCAAAATCAGCCACGAGAAATTTCTAATTTCTTGTCTCATGCTTGATTGGGAGTCTCCTCCTACATAGTCGAACGACCTTAGTGCTCTTGATTAAATACAAGTTTCATACCCTAGTACCCTACATGCTCTTCGTTATTGGGAGTCTCCCTTGCATAGAGGGCTTGGTTCTCTTGATTAAATACAAGTTCCATACCCTAGTACATGATAAAATCCAATGGAAACATTGCAATCCCCCTAATCCTGAAATCCTGAAAAACAGATAAGTCCGCGGGATTTTGAGTGAGATCTAAAATTCTCCTTTCTCCATATGAAATCCAATGAGGGCGAAACCACTCTCAAACATCCTGAGTCATTTCATGGTAATGTTAAAAATTTAAGTAAAGGATGAAAATGAAAAATAAAAGAGAATATCACTTTTACTTTAAGAATTTAACATTACCATGAACTGCATATCAACACTAGGGCAAAAATTCACTTTTATAACTGTAGACACGCATCTAGAAGCAACAAGAAGTCACTAACATACCCTAAAAGTAAATTAAAAAACAAATTAAAAAAAACACAAGTTAACGAGGAAACGTGGGTTGTACGGTCCTGAAACGCGTTTCCGGTCGTACTGGCCACGTTTCTGTTTCGGGAAACGTGGCAGTACGGCCGGAAACGCGTTTCACGGCCGTACCAAACGTGTTTCGTACCTGTTTCCACACGGAAACGGACCTCTATACCACGTTTCCTGCAACATAGCTTTAACTATCACTGGGCATGACACGTCCAATGTTTTTAATTATCCACAAGTTTTTTTACTACAGAGACCTCAGTTCAATCCACAGTTGGATGGAATAGACGACGGAAAATGGGAATACGTTGTGTTGGACTGTTGGTACAATGGCACAATGACAGATGGGCAGCGTTACAGTCAGGTAAACAAACGGTGAAATGAACAGACCATTGAATCACCGAACTATATCATCAAACTAGTGCTTGAACTATATCACCGAATCCACAAATTTATATGCACTGAACTGACGCCAGAACCAAGCTATTGACCTTTTGACCGACACGTCGACTGGCATAGGATGCCTCATTCCTTTAACGGGTGTTTGTTTTTTCGTCAAAACGTGGCTGTCGGAACAACGTAAGTCGAGGGTGGGAGACTTGATGATGGCAGAGGGCGTAAGAGGGACAAGGATGCCAGATGTTTGGATGCTTGACGGAGTTTGGTCGGAAGCGATGGGCGGCTTATGGCAGAGGAGTGATGTTGCAGTTATTGTAATATGTACAGAAACGAAGCGATGTGATGATGTCGGGCCACGGAATAGTGGCTTTGGTACCACTAGAACACAGGTCTTGATTATTCACGATCAAAATGCTCAAATACATTTGTTCTTTAACATATTCATATATATATAAATTATTATTCAATTGATGGATGATTGTTACAAGGCTATGGTGGTTCTCCTTTATAGGAGTTGACTGGCCATGAACCTCAAAAGACACGTCCCTTGGGGACTGATGCCTCCTCAAAATTAATTGAACACCCTAACTTAATTATAATTATTAACTTGATTGTTAATTCATATTTATTTAGTTTTTTTGTCATTTTATTATATAGAGTTATGAAATATTTAATTCATAAAAGTCTCCAAGTTCACAAACTGTGGGCAAGGATCATTTTACTTGGATCCTTAGTTTTTATATGGTGAATTAAATCTTCGCTAAGGCTATAGTGAGCATAAATTTTCTAAACCATTTCTATTCATTCTTCAAAGGAAAAAACTCCATAAAAAATAATTTTCTCAAAAATTTAAAATTTGCAAAACCCTTGTAAATAATTTTCTAGATCTAACTTATAAATTATTTTTTCTAACTTGGGTTTTGGGGATTTTTAGTATTTTGTATATATTTGGGGTTTGGGTGTTTTATTTTTAATTTTGTAGGTTGGATCAAGGGATCAAGTGAAGGAAGAGTTAGATCTAGGCCCTTGAGGGTAAGATCTAGCCTTTTGAGAATTTTGCAGGGCTATTCACTGAAGATTTCACGGAAGAATTCAGATCTTAGGAAGAAAGAGAAATTCAGGACAAGGGTTTCACTTTTCCAAGCCTCCCAGGCCTAGATCCAACTCCTATAGGCCCAACGTCCTTCCTCCTTGGCCTGCATCAGCCTCTAGAAACCTTGCGTCATATTTTCTAAGCCCTTTAGGACATGTCGTATCCCCTAGAGTCCTCGGCTTCCCTTTCATAGCCCTACGTTGGGGATTTAGGGCCCTAAAATGCCTAACTGTGGGCCCTAGGCCACACCAGTGCCCTCCTCTTGCCCTAATCGCTGCCCTTTAGGCAGGCCATCCTCTTTTTGGCGCTAATTTGCCTCCTAAACCCCAACGTCAAGCCTTTTTGGGCTTTCCTCCTATAGTGTTGCAATTTTTTGGTCTCCTCTTTCCTTTTCGACCCCGATCTACCTTTTTAGCCTCCTTATCCCCAAATGTTGGCTTTCCTTGGCCCAACATTGCCCTTTCTTGGCCTCTTTTGCCCCAATCTACCCTAAAATGCTAGATCTAATGTTTTGCACTGAATACTTGGTGGTTTTGTAGGTTTTGAAACTCAAAAATTCTATTTTTCTTGATCCTAAAGTTTCAACAAATTTTGACCAAGCGATCTTCAAGGCCTTGGGCCTAGGGTTTGACCTCTAAACTCTAGTTTATCTCTGATTTATTACAAGAGTTAAATTAGGAAGAATCAAGCCCTAGAATCACATGCTACATGGTCAAAATTGTTTAGATTTGCAAAATTTTCATTTTTATGAATTTTGGCCACTTGGGCACTTTAAATCTAGCTTTAAGCTTGCTGGAATTTACTGCATAGCTGAAAAATTCAAATCTGAAAATGAAGCGTACACTTAATAAGGGTCAAATTTATTTGAATTTTAATTCTTGGCAAAATTTTACTATTTTGGATATTTTAGGCATTGTCTTGACTCTTGAGCATTCTTGGGTTGTTGATCTGTCATTTTTTTACTATTGTAATAAACATATCAAATCTGAAATTTTCTTAGTCATACCCTCTAAAGACCCTAAAAATTGATTTTTTTTCAAGTTTGGTGAGTTTTAACCTTTCTTTGGCATTTTGGGTGTTGGTGTTGATATCATTTGCTTGCTGATCTGTTGGTTAAACTACTGTTATAACAAATATTTCAGATCTAAAAATTTACTGAAAAATACATCTTAAGAGGGCTAACATATCTGATTTTTCAGTTAATCAAGTTACTTGGCAATTGGGCATATTTTGGCAGGCATAGGCATTGTTGGATTGACATTTACTTACTGCTGTCATAACTTGTTTACTGTTGTCATAAATTGTTTACTTCTCTCATAATAGTTACTTCCTACTCATAAAAAGATCATAGGAACATAAAAGTGCCTAAGTATCTTCATAACCTAATGTTTGGTTACTTGTTCCTAGCATTTGTATTGTGAAAGTGACTAATATTGTTTGTCTTTTGTGAGTTTATATGTTATAAGAATTTATGCTTCACATCTAACAAGCTCACTCACTATAAGCACTTAGATCATAAGTCAAATATGGTGATAAGTCTCTTGGGATATTGGCATCTTGTGAATCTAGTTTCATATCTCTTTGGGATTGTGTAATAAGATCACGTGTAATCTTGTTTTACGTCTTTGATAACCATGATTGGCATCTTGATTGATAAGTGGATAAGTTGATTTAATTGGTTAAACATCCTATAGAAATTTCTTGAAGATTGCACTTGTATCTTCAGCATTTATCTTGCTTAAGATTGTATCTTAATATTGTTAAGTATTTTTGCTTTAAGACAATTCACAATAAATACTTCAATAACATAAACAATCTTAACTCAAGATAATCTTACCCATAATCTCTTGCACAAGCATGCTAAGTCTAAATTGCATTAATAATTTACCTCTTAGCATAACCTAGGTTGATAGAAATCTAGGACAACCCTTCTCACCTAGCTTGAGGGGCCCAATAACTCTTCAATAGTTAACACGGTGACCTTCCAATCATCAAATCCATAGTGTCTGGAGCACCGGAGGTATTGGGTGATTGGAACACAATAAAAGGTATCGTTAATCAGGCCCTAGCCTACTTCTTGTTGGCCTCCTTCCCACAACCTACCTTGGAGCCCAACTTCAAAATAGTTAAGGGAATGTTACACTTAGACCAGACATATAATTAAAATTAACCAAGATCACTGCATGTCACATAGGTCATAGGATTTGCATATCATATAGGTTAATCAATCATCTCAAAGAAGTGGGTGTCCATCTAGTCATTTGGTTCCAACTTACTATAAGCAAGAATTTGTGACTCCATTAAGGCACTATTTTCATACTTTAAAATCTAATCTAACTAATAATCTTGCTTAAATTCAACCAAGTGGCTAGGCCACTCATCCGTGTTTCCCAAACAAGTTGATTTCCAACTTGTTTTCCTTCACCTCATTCCATAGGGACTACCCCACATAGCCTGTTGTTGGGAGACATGTAGAATAGAGTGGGTAGGGATCAAAGTGACAACCCCCGTCCTGAGTGGTTGTCGCATGTGCCTATACAATCTAGGCGACAACACAACCCATGGCTCAAGGAAGATTCAATATGCAGGAATTCTAAGGTGGAATTTGCTGGAACAATGAGAGGTTGGCCCAGTTGAGGAAGGTGATAGACGAGATTCACCCTCATCCTTATAGCAGAGTCATTAGGGGTGCGTAGGTCGTGGGGGTACGACCATCTACACCATGTGGGGAAAGTCGACAAAATCAGGGCACCAGATCTCCTTAAAAGGAGTAGGCAGGATAGGGATAGGTAGAGGATGAGAACAAGGGGTGTTTTTGTTGTGATGACCTAGCTTTAGATATCAAGAACCTGAGGAGGAGGTTGAGCATGATGCTAAGGGCACACAATATGGTGAAGAGCACATCGATATACCTAGTGTGGTGCAAGAGTCACCATTGTTGGAGATCTCTTTGATAGAACAAGTTGACACCTTGGTGGAGATAATAGAGCCTACACCTATAGAACCACCTGTTGATCAGGTATTGTCCCTAGATGAGGTGCCAGGAGACATAGAGGTACCCAAAGCCATTATTGAATCCCTAAACAAAAGCCACCTACAGCAACATGGAGAAAACATATAGGGACGTGAGCTAGTCGTGGAAGGGCAGTTCGTAACGCATGTTGAGCCCATGGTGGAGGAGGACAAGCAGTCATCTTTTGGGCCAACCACCGAGTTAGAGCAAACAGATGCATAGATTCTTTCTATAGGGTGTTTTTCCAGCCAGTTGGAGCCACACACATTTCTTGGGGCTCACCGGGGCATTTTGGATTCAACCCAAACCCTTTATGGGTTTTTGTAGGTTTGGTGAGAGGAGCCTTGAGTTAATTTTGCAAAAAAAATTGGGTAGTATTTCTGGCTGAAATCAGTGTTCCAGTCAGCGGCCAATAGCAAAAATCACTGGAGGAGGGAGCAGTTCACTACGGGACGATTTCCATCACTTGGGTCCATGAGATATTTTTGATTTTTGTTGGCGCTGGTGTCGAGAGCCTACATTCAATTTTACAGAATTTTTGGAGTAGATTTGAGGGTCGAAATCTCAATGCACCTACAGCAGTAGTGGCAGTAATTTTTTGGGTCAGCATAGAGGTTTTTGGTGGATTCATTCCAGCACTTGGGCATCACAATTCCAACCTGGGGTTTGCTTAGCTTGTTGTAGCAAACCCAGGTTCCACTGATCTCATTTATTGTACTCATATTTATCATAACTAATGCAATGACTTGGAGTTTTTGCCCATATTTTCGTGTTCAAATGTGTATAGTTATGCATTTCTGAATTTAGTAGTTGTAGCTAGTTCATTGATTTTGTTATCTACAGTATGTTTCCATTTGGAATATTACACCAAGCGTCACTATCATATGGATAAGAACCACTGCCCAAACATCACTGACTAGGGCACATAAATCCTTATCATTGGGTTGCTTCAATAGGCCGTTATGATCTTTTAACAAACCACATAAGAACTAGGGAGGTTCGGGATGGAAGATTACAAAGCCATGTCTACACCCATGATCACTAACAGGAGGAATATAGATGCATCTAGGGAAAAGAATGTAGACCCCACCTTGTACAGGAAGTTGATAGACTTTGTCATGTATTTGGTCAACACCATACCAAATATATCCTATGCAGTAAACTCTCTCAGTGAGTTCATGGTGGAACCAACTAGAGTGCACTAGACAACAACAAAACATGTATCAAGATATTTACGCAGCACTTTTGAGTATGGAATTAGGTATGCTCGAGGTGATGGTGTCAGATTGGTTGGATATATTGATACACATTGGGCAAGTATCATAGTGGATTAGAAAAGCACTTCAGGGTGTTTCTTCAGCATGGGATTAGAGTTGTTTCTTGGTACAACAGGAAGCATAAGTCCGTGGCACTAGGTCCTGTAGAGGTAGAGTACATAGCAGCGAGCATGGCTACATGCGAGGCTATATGGCTTTGGAAGCTGCTAGTAGCCTTGTTTGGTCATAGAGTTGAGACGACGATGATATATTGTGACAATCAGAGTTGCATCAGGTTGTTAGAGAATCTAGTGTTTCACGACGGGTCCAAGCATATAGACATTGGATACCACTTCATCAAGGATTGTGTGCAGCGCAAGATTGTTCAGCCACAATGTATACCCATAGATGAGTAGGTAGCATATATATTCGCGAAGGCTTTGGGGAAGGCAAGATTCATCTTCTTCAGAGACAAGTTGGGTGTTATGCAAAACACCTTCATCTTCTTTAGAGACAAGCTTTTGTAGCTCAGACAGATGTTCTAGTCTCAAATGATGTCTATGACACTAAGGAACACATTTTCTCCAATACCCAGAAAAAAATTCTAAGGAAAAGGCTTTGATTAGAATTAATTAGCTAGTTCATTAATTTTCCCGAGTCTAATTTAGGGAAATGGCTTAATTAATCAGAAATAATGGAGGTAAATCGATTTTCCTCTAGTGACTTCTAAAAAAGTCATGAGAAGGGGTCAAGATGATCCTAGCCATTGATTGAAATTTGATCATCGTCATTGATTCGTCAATGAGAGATTATAAGAGGAAATTGATGGGAGCATTCGGTGAACACATTGAAACACAATGTTGCATCGATAGCAAGGGCGCAGAGGCAGCGCAGGGGCATCAATAGAGTGAGATCAACAATGCTTGGAGACTGGATTGTTGGAGGAATTTATTACAATGATTTCCAAGGATGTTTGGAGATCTATTTTTCTGTAGAGAGAGGCCGGTTTTCTAGTGGTGCGAATTTCTCTAGAGAGGGGTGTGAATTTCTCTAGGAGGACAAATTGTCAAAGCAAAGAGATGGATTTCAAGAGAGATCGATTTGCACAAGAAAGTCAATGACTCAATATTGCCAGTTGAGGTTGAAATCTAGAGGGAGGTTGAGTTATTTCCTTAGCAGTGTGACTTTGCCAGAGCTACGACCACACGTGTGAGTATATTAGGAGCAAGAGGGAGGTTGAATTGCTTCCAGGCGACTAGGTCAACTTGCAGAAATGCTAGAAATAATTTTCCGGAGGTTTTCTAATTTACGACAAACATTTGTAATTTCTCCATCACAATTTTGTTGCAAAATTAATTAAAATACTTATATGCAGAACTAGTTTTCCCTTCAGGATTTTTCCAAGGACATCTGTCCAAAAATTTGGTGTTCATTATTTGTGTGCATGTGCTATAATGTTCTTTGTTACTATGGTTATTTATTTTCCAATGAAGTTGCGGTAGTGTTTTATTCAGTATTTGCCGCAATTAATTGCAGAAGACAAATAATCAAGTGATAGGTGAATAATAACCAGTTAACTGTGACAGTAATTAAAATTTCACACGCCCCACATTATTCATGAGATGATGCACTTGGACCAATGTGCACCCAACTGGCTTTGCAGTATATACAAGTTTTGGCAGTTGATTAGAGGCCTAGATGAGGTTTGTCTCAATATGGAGACATGGGAGGGCTAGCACCATCCTCTGAGCCCTCAATGTTGGAGCAAATACAAGCTATTCTATCACCAGAAGATCCATGAGACCCATTTTCTACCCCAAACACAGAATTGGGGTCCACTTGGAGCACTCTTGACTCACTTTGGCACAAAGAGAGCTCAATGCATGCCTCCAAGAGGTCCACATAGTGATGGCGTCAACATTTCGACCCTCTTGTGAGTTTATCTTTATGATTTTGTATTGACTATGTGGTTGGCTTATGACCACACTTAGTTTTATTGCCACCCATTTGACAACTAAGAGGGGCTTTAGGCTAATATTAGACTTGATTGGACATGTATAAATAGATGAGAGCTCATTTGAGTCTCTCATCATCATCACACTTGGAATTCAACCTCTTAGAGGATTTTCGCACTTGTTCCTTCTTGGCTATCAGAGATCTACTAGATGCATTTCGATATTTGGAAGCTATCTTTTATTGTCTTTGGAGCTACTTCTTTGGACGATGGATGGATATACTACATGTTGTCTTGTAGGTGCTTATTGTTGAATATTTGCTATTTTGAAATTGTCTAATGTATGGAATTATCGCTTCTAGTTTATGCTATCTTGTGCTCTAATTGTTGAAAATTAATTTTGAAAGGCTATCTAGTTGAGTATTGCATATGTTATTGATTTTACATGTATAGAATGTTTCTAGTGGAGGAAATCTTTAATCTCTCCATCAAACCTCTTTTTTTTTTTTGAAGTGGGTAAATGTTAAAAGTTGATACTTAGGGCATCAATTTTAGCCTCCTTAGAAAGGATGATTTTCATCCTTGACTCCATATGCCTAAAGGACAAGGCACTGGTGAAGTCATTGGTGATCAATCCATAATTTTCTCCCCTAAAATTGGTCCTTTTAAGGCTGGGGCAAAAATCTGGGGCTTGCAGCGAAATTTTAGGATGTTTTTTAGTGATTTGGGAGCCTAAACATCAAGCTTAGAGCCTAAGCTACCTATTCTCCAAGTTTGGTGGGCATCCACTAAAATTTCATCCATAAAATCTCTTGCCCTAGGTGTTGCTCCAAAAGGGAAACCATAGTTCCTTTTCCCTCAACTTAAGGACTTCCTTGAAGGTTGTATGAGCTTGGTACTTGTTGAAGTAAATCATAAGAAGCCTTTTCTCTCGGGCCTTGACTTTGTGAATACCTATTACCATTGAAAAATCTCAAAACCATAGGTCTCGTGCCTTCTTTTCTAGGTTTTTTTCTTTGAAAGCATTTTGTTTCTTTGAAGCCTTGAACCATTATTGAGTCTCTCTCTTGAATGAGCTCTAGTTTGATCACTTGGTGCCTTATACCTAGCACATCTATTTTAAGTGACCTCCCTCCTACCGGCACTCCTCCCATCAGTGAAAATCCGTAAAGAGCAGGGGATTTTGGCTGAGGTGACATTGGGCCTTTATCCGATTGTCAACAATTTGTCTAACTTTTGTTTTGTAGGGTTTCCCTCTCTAAGGCCTGCTAGATTTTGTCGTAAGATTTACATCATAAGGGGGGTGCTAGATTTTGTTGCAACATTTCGATCACCATCATCACTCATGCTTCTTCTACCAAGTTGTTCTTCCATTAACCTGCCCCTCTGCATTGAGATGAATTTATGTCAGGAGGAGGAATTGGGTACTTGTATGTGTACCCCGTACCTGATTTAAAAGAGGAAATGTACAAAGTGTATTGATCCAAGCTGAGTATGGATGGTACCTCCAACTCAAAAAATTAGGATGTACCTTGAACCAAAAATTGGCTGCTTTGAGGGATATTTGCAGACAAAAATATTTTTTCAAGTAAAAAATCCCAAAAAATAAAAAGGAAAGGCGAGATCTTCACTACAAAAACCTGACCCATCACTTATCAACCACTCTCATGAATTCATAAGCCAAAAAAGCTCCATTTTAATGATTTCATTTTCAGATTGGTAGGAGAAATTTCATAGATGAAAGAATGGGCGATTAATTGAACTGATTAAGATTAATTTCGATCACAACTCTAAAATGATCTATTGTGGATAGATAATCACAAGTATTTCAAAATGGAAAGAACCCATATTATTTGAAAAAATCAGAGTTAATTGGAAATAATTGCGAGTTGAGGGGAATCAATTGGATGTGCATGGAATTAAGGTTGCTGTTGGTTTATATTTTAAGAAATTTGAAAAATTATGAATATGTTTGTATTTTAATAATTGTGGAGTTTTCCCTATTTTTGCTGATTTAATCAATTCAGGGCCCTCACTTATCTATTGCCAATTATGTTTTATTTTATCTATGGAGAAACACTCCTGAAAGGAAGCAGAAAAATAAGATTTTGGTGCAAATTTTCTTGCAGTGAATTCATGGACAAAGATAGTGAAGAGGTTTCAATTTCGGAAATGCCTATAGGAAATTTTGGAATGAACTTGGCTTAAGATTTAAGATCTATTAATGAGAATGATAAGGTTTAATGCTATTCTAGTCATTGTATGTCACATGATTGCCAACGTTGAATAAGAATACTGGATCCTGCATCATGAATGTCAAATTGTCAATTGATGTACAGTAAATGCTTGATTGTAAAGTTGAAAAATGTATGATTTGAATGATGATCATGAATCCATTCTGAAAAGTTGAAAACAAATATAAATAATCGCTGCTTTACACAATTTCAGGTATGTTTTTTACTCTTATTTTAGTTTTTAGTTTTTTCTTTCATTAATATAAAATTTTATACGTATATGCCTATCATATCAATGTCCCCTGTTTCAAAAATGTAGCACCCATATCCATATCCACATACCCTTGTAACCTATGTCACATGGTTCAGGTTCGAATTCGAGTTTGGAAACAATTAAGTTCAATTCGAATTTTCCGATGAGGTTTGTATGAGATTCGCCATTAAGTTTGACTATATATATATATGACATAAAATAATTAAAATCATAATCAATCAATAAAAATATATGAGTAGCAATGAGCACCCACGAGCCACAAATCACGACCACTATTAACTTCATGCTCCGGGCAGCGGGGACAAGCAGCGTCTAGAAATTGAATTCAAGAAATTGCAGAGAATAGAACATGCAGCGGCAGCACTGAGCACAATAGAGCGAGTATAGTCAGACTGAAATTGGCTTGTGAAAATCTATCGACAACCATGGTAAATAAAGCCAAACTAGTGTCCACCACGGGAAACTAATTGGTGGGAAGTGGAACAAGAGAAAACCATGTGCTGCCCATGGTTTTTCTAATAAACCTTAAAACAACTGACAAAAACTGCCCGAAATCTAACCTCGAACCGCAAAAAAAAATTATAAATTATAAAATTGGGCTTCAGGTTCGTCTTTAGGTTCGCCTTCAGGTTCGAATTCATGAGGTTCGAATTTGAGGTTCGACTATCAGGTTCACCAAACTTGAACGAATTTGAGTTTTTCTTGGGTTTGCCGAATTTCGAACCTCAAGGTTCAAATTCGGCGAACCCTATGACAGAGC
This sequence comes from Pinus taeda, assembly GCA_000404065.3. Taxonomy (NCBI): domain Eukaryota; kingdom Viridiplantae; phylum Streptophyta; class Pinopsida; order Pinales; family Pinaceae; genus Pinus; species Pinus taeda. The sequence continues at coordinate 7,882 of APFE031091920.1, read as the reverse complement.
TTGCAACTTAGGTTTCATGCAACCTACCAACAAAATTATACAAACAACAGAAATATGAATACTATTTGTGATTAGATTGATCTCTGCTAAGGATCAATATCAAAATCTCCATATAAGATGAACAAGTAATGCTTCAAAGGATCTGGCTATGAATGAGCATGGTGTATGCCGGGAGGGCTAGTCTTATGATAAGTAATAAGAAAACCCTTGTGCTGGGGGGAACTTAGTGATAGTTGAAGGAAGAAACTATCATTCTGATACCTAGCTGACCTACTCCCATGAGTTATGACCCTTTCAACAATTCAATCATCAGAATCATTTGAAATGGCTAAGGTTGTTCCTGTATAACCAATAAAGCTATGAGGGCAACAATAAGATATACCCACTAAAATCATATATATTTGTCTATGTAACCTTTTATTTAGGGTAGGTAGTGGAGATTAGATTTCAGTATTAGGTTTGTGACAGTGATCAAACCTGTTAAATCTACCTCTTTGTGGTATGGATGCTTAATACTTATACAAGCTTCATTTCTTACTGTTCAGGTAACTCTAATGTGGGTTTCTTCATATAGATTGTATGGATTTTAGCAGTGTTTTTACTTTTTTGCCAAATGATCTTATTTTAGAGACTGTTGCTGTTAAAGTAATATTTTCTTAGCCTTGTGAAACTATAGCTAATTATTTCTTATTTATTACAGGGCTTTTTACAATTACGTTTTACACCATGGGTTAGAAATATGCTTACAAGGTGTGTGGCAATAATTCCTAGCTTGATCACTGCTCTTATTGGAGGTTCCAGGGGTGCAGGAAAGCTCATTCTCATATCATCGGTAGGCGTGTCCAATCTCATTCTACGTTTCTTTTTCCTGTTTTATCTAAAGATCTTGATCAACTTTTGCCCTTATTAAACAGAACCTTTCTTATTCTGGTGTGGTGTTGGGCTGAGTCCTGACCATTAACTTTGAGTATTTCAGATGATTCTTTCTTTTGAGCTTCCATTTGCTCTTCTGCCACTTTTGAAATTTACAAGCAACAATGTGAAGATGGGTCCTCATGCTAATTCGAAGAAGGTGAGCGAAAGTTCTGAAATAGTTCAATCCACATTGTCAGATCCCTTTATCCTTTCTGTTTCTTCCTTGTGCTTTCATTCTCTATCTTTCACAGCACTGTCTTTCCAAATAACAGATTTTGAAATTCTTTTTTGTTCTGCTACCAGTATATGGTGTTTAAGATGATAGGAAGCAATAATTTTACTTGTGCCTACTATAGTCAGTTGCCTATTCAGTTAGTTTTCTGTGTGCACCTTGTAGTGTTTCTCTCTTTCCTGCTGAATTTTTCTGTGGACAAGTGATGACTGACTTTTCATCCATGCCATCATGTTGTGCTATGGAGTTGATTGCTTGTCTTCCTTTTCTTTTTTTTTCTCAACCAACAGTCTTAGAGATGATACTTTGTAGCAGGGTGATTATTTGGATTTTTGTTTGTTTACATGCTATGTTACTGGATCCACAGGGTCTAGATGTTGGATCCATGGATCCGCGTTTCAGATCCAGATATGAGTACAGATCCGCATAGTATCTGCCATGTAAATGGATCCTGTGCCAGATAGCCTTCGCACACCATATCCCAAGCAAATAACATTAGAGTTTTAGATTTTTATTTTTATTTTAATTTAATTATATTTGCCACATGTTTTGTAATGTACCAAAGCTAAATAGGCTATTATAATCCAACAGAAATTAAAAATTTTCCTTTGAGGGCTTTTAACAAACAGTTACAACACAGAACATCCGTCAAACACTTTGAATGATAAGTTAAAATACTTACAACGGCAATAAGTAAGAGAGGCAAATAATGATTCTATTACTTGCTGGGAAGAATTACAAGCAATGATACTCATGAACCTGAATATACTTTAGCACAACAGCTGGGACAATATAAGAACTTGGCACAAATAAGGAAGATGATCTTAAGTTTGATCACAACTCAGATCACTGTAGATGATAAGATCTCGGCACTCCATGATAAATATGGCAATAATGCTGCAAGCAATCTATATCCTATCCTTTAAATGCAGAACAAAGCCTCTAATGAGAGATATAATCAACCTCTGAACTTAGCTTTGCAATGTGAATACTTAACCCCTCCAAATGATGATGTTCTGCCTCCACTAACAGACTAGACAACTCGGCCTCTTCAGATTTGTTAGCAATATAATCTTGGCCTCCAAGTCTGGTATACTCTGCTTATATGATGGAAATGCACTTGGCTTCAGCAAGGAGAAAATCTCGCCCCCCTCAACAAGCATGCTCTCATCCTACCAACTAATTGCTGATCTCATCCTCAAATGCAAGAAGGCTCTCGGCCCGAATTTGAAGTGCACTTGGTCTCTACAAGAAGACTGATCTCAGCCTGATAAGGGTAAACTCATTCTCTTGTTATTGACAGAAATCAAACTCCAACTGTAGAATAATTTCGGCCTTCTGAAGTGGTTTATTGTCAGCCTCCAGAATAGACAAGTTCGATCTGCCAAGTTTATAGAATTTGGTCTCCACTAATAAAAAGAAATTCAGCCTTCAAGGTGGAGAAATTCAGCCTGCTACAGTGATAGATCTTGGCCTCCATAAACGCTAAGAAGCTCGGCCTCCACAATAAGCTGGTTCAAACTGCCAAAGAAATAATTTCAGTTTCCAAAGGACCCTGATCTCCTGAAAAGATACCAACAATTTGGCCTCTTAAAATATGAATTTGGCCTCACTTCCAAGATAGATTTGATCACAATGATGCTCCGGCAAAACAATATAAACTCAACCTTCTGAAGTAAATGGAAATTGCTGAAGCAACTCGGCCCTCTAGGGAAATAACATCCGGCAATTGATAAACACTTCGACCTCTAGAAGAATTGTCCCAATAACCTGTAATTGACGATCAAATGGGAAATCTGAATGATTTCCCGCAGTGCCAATTAGGGTGGCAATAATGTCCACTGAAATTGGATGAATGCTAGCTAGGAAGGCAATGATGTCCACCGAAACTAGTGTGAGAATCTTGCTTGAAACCTTCGAACTTTGACTTCCTTGAGCCAAAATCTGAACGCCAAAATAGAATGAACGAGGAAAGGCCATCGATCCCTTTTATAATACTTCATTTGATCTTCTCCAAGCTTCTAGAACTTCCCTTTTCTAATATCTTATTAATGAAGTTACTTTTTCCTCCAAGTTTTTGAGAAATCTAGGGCATTATGTATTTAACTTGATTTCTCTTCTATTGTGATGTTATTTTATGATGTCTTACTTATTATATCTATTTTGAATTTGTTATGTTCTTATCATTAAGACAAATGCCAATCCATGAAGATTACAAACAAAAAGGGAACACAAAATGTAGGAACACAATTAGGGCAAAATCCCTAGTTTGGGGGAAAACCCAATCAAGAACGAAAAACCCAGTCAAGAACTCTTCTTTCAATAGATTCAAATCACAGTGAGACAACCAAGACTTTTGACCTAAACCTCTCTCCATCCATCAAGTCAACTTGTCAGTTGACGTAGTCTCTTTCTAGAACTGATCTTCAAGCATAAGTGTTTCAATCTTCCATAAAACAACTTTGGATCCTACAACTATAGAAAGAAGCTTCGGTCTTGTAATTATAGAAAACTTCAGCCCCTGTAATTGTAGGGAACTTCAGCCCTGAATTTATGTCATGCTTCAGTCCTTTATTCATCCAGTTCTTCGTTGTCCTATAAGTGATCCAAATCATCTTGATAACCCAAGCTATTTTGTATGTAATGCACTTTTAATTTTGTTGTTTGTAGTCCATGTGAATTTATTCACTTCTCAGCCATTGGGTCAACTACACTGGGGTATATATAGTAGAAGAAGCCAACTTTGAAGAGCATGAGGTCGACTTGATGGTGGAGGAGTTATCATGACTCAACTAATTTTCTTTCTTTAATACAATGATCCCAAGAAGGGTTTACATAATTAAATTTGACTTTGACTCAACAAAATCTTAGAGCACTTAATGGGTGCCCCTATCCTTTAATAAGTCAATTTATTTAACAATAAAAAAATTATTTTGACAAATACAATACATCATGACTCAAATATAATTATGAAGACCGACACTAGTTACATTCTTCAACACTCCCTCTTAACTAGGTATTCATAATCACATATATAGAGGTACACTTAGTGCTACGAACTCGATACCTGACCAGGGTATTCTATTCGGGTGGGACTAAGGGGACTCAACCTATTAGCCAACTCTAGGTACCATCAGACTTTTAAGCTCTACCACCAACCCAGGGATCTAGGTGTGTATCCAAAGTTGGAGCTCCATGACTAATGCCACACTCCCTCTTCGGGATCTAGACATCAACACATAGGCCACCAGATGTCCTCCCAAACATCTTGTCATTAGATGCTTCATCTCTCCCTAATAAACTAAATCAGATATATCGATTTGTCCAAGCATGCTTCCCAAGTGTTCATTCTTCTTATGGAGAGATTATTTGTACAAACACAACCCCAATCAATAATGAACTTTCAAATATACATACAAGTAAACACAATCCTTCGGGGTCCTCATTCATTCGGATGTTGCTTATATCATCATCAAGTTGTCCATATATAAATTTTTGGAAGCTTTCTTCTTTTATTTCTTCAACAACACCAACTACACCCTCAGTACTTCGCAAGTCCTTTTTCATGAACATTCATTTGTAGTTTCATTCTTTATGATTTTCACAATATGCCCTCCCTCTCAACTGGTGAGATATATCTTTTCTTCTATCCAGGCTCCCTCTTAACTTGGGGAGATTAATAGCTTCCTTCCTTTTATAACATCAGAGAACCTTTTACGACTTCATTCTTTCTTATGGCATCAAGGTCATCTTGATCATCATCATTCTTATAGCTTCCTTTATCAAGTCATCTTACGAACATTTTCAACATCTTGAAGATTATGTACCTGCAAAACTTTAATAGCAAGTACAACCAAATATAATATATATATAGAAGCATGAAGTCAGCCATATCATGCCATGATAATCAAAATATCAAATACCTAAACCTAGTTAGGTTTATAATCAGCAAGACACACATCTTTTTACATACTAGACTTCAACTTCTTGCTAGGGTTTTGCCATAGACCCTAGACTCCATCATCGAGACACAAAGCCTTAGATATCATCAAATCAACAATTTTACTATACATCAATATTCTTTTAGAATTACATTTTAGACTCTACTAGGGTTTGTTACAAACCCTAAATTTTATCATCAAAACTAAATCATATCAGAACAAAAATATCATCATATCCTAGAATATCAATCTTTACTAGGGCTTTGTTACAAACCCTAGAATTCACAAACTAAAACATGATGATCAACAATTAGGTTATTATACTTGCATATACATATCTAGGATTTCATGCACTAGCATTTCTCATCAATACAAACATCAAAGTTAGATATACAACAATTTTCTCCAAGCTAGGGTTTCGATCATATGAATAAATATACACCTAGGGTTTCATTCTTAGGTACTTACTATAGATATTATAGGAGTTTTGCTCATAAACCCTAATTTACCAAACGCTAAAGATCTAGGGTTTCAAATTTCAATACATAACTTAGTCATTAAAAGCAAACCCAACTAGGGTTTTGTAGTGAACGCTAAAGGTTAGGGTTACACAAAAATGATCAAATGATAATATCATGAGGGTAGATTCAATCTAATGATTAATCACCCTAACAATAATCTTTGTGTTTCAAAATCCTAAACATAAGAAAGTTAGTAATACAAGGAAAATTTCAAAAAGATTGTATCCTTTTAATAAAGAAGTTTAGCTACAAAATTTTTTATACATACTGAGATACTTCTTTTACAAACCTTGTAGTGCCTCCTCTTACCTTGAAATATCAGCATTTCTTTTATGTACCTGCAAAATTTCCTCAAAAGTATGCAAGAGTGTATGATAACAAACTTCAAACATTAAGTCATCTTTTAAGATATCAACTCTGGGGTTTCGAATTCAATTCTATATTTTTCCAGGGTTTCCAATTTCTTCCTAGACTTCTTACAAACCCTACAGACTAATAGGCTAGAGAATAGGGTTAGGGTTTCTTAACTAGGGTTTACAAGAGTTTAGATGCCAATAATTCCATAAAGGTTACAAACACTAGATCCAAAATTGATATATATATATATATTATTTATATATATATATTATATAAGTAATTAGAGCTTGCAGAAATAATTATACGTGGCTTATATTCTTCTTACCTAATCCTATCTTTGCAAGTGACTTTCTTTCAAGGATAAAGTTGTACCTTCTTTAGTTCTGCCTTCAAGACAAGGTTGACTTCTGCTTCTTTTGTTTAAGGTGTTCTGTTGTAGATTTTCAACTTAGCTATTATAAACCATATGCCACTTTCTTATTGCAATTTTTCAATCCTTTGAAATGTCACTGCAATTCTTCCTCTACAAGTCTATTGGACTGTAACTTCGTACCACACAACTCCTGATCACTGTAATTTTCTTCAAATCAATGGACTATTATTGCAACCTAGAATTACTCAAACTTTGACTATAAGTTCGGATCAATTAGCTTCCATTACATCTTTGGGTCACTGTATTTTTGTCTACTCATTTGGATAGATAGAACTGCAACTTCAAATTACTTTACTGCAACCTCAGATAGACTAATTTTGGATGACAGACCTGTAACTTTGGATAATAGACTTGCAATTTTGAATAGGCAGATTAACGTAGTTTTGGTCTTCTTCCATAAGTGTGATGCTTCTTACTGCAATCTTTGGGTTACTATGGTATCACTGTACTTTCCTTTTGAATGTTTCTTTCAAAATTTCAGATTTCACAGAACTTTGTATTTGTGCCCAGATCTTTGTCTTTTTCCATAGGGATCTCTGCTATTATCAAAGCTTATGGTGACTGATGCTTCATAATAGACCTTCCAGCTAGGCCTATAAGGTCTCTAAACAACTCAACTTTGGTTTCTTTCTTGAGAAGATTCTTCGCTAGAGATTGGGACTGATATTAGTCCATAAAAGGCATCTCAAAAATATGATTTGGTTATCTCTGTAATGATACACATAACCTGAATTTCGGACCTTCTGAGGTGACACCAAAATTCGGATGTGAAAAATCTTGCTCTCTTCCAAAGGATTCGACCTAGTCTAGGCTTATATCCTAGCACCTTGGATTCCACAAGCAGTGCTTCAAATTCCTTTGCTTATCTTAATTGAGACCTACAGTCTAACCATAGGAATGTGTCTTTCAAATATGCCCAGAATGTTTTAGTTCTTCATTCCTATTTTCCTTCTAGGAGCTCAGTCCTAGAGAACTAGCTTCTCTTCCTTGTCTTGAAGCTCTTGTGACCTTCTAACTTCCCTCATAGTAATGTCCTTAGCTCTGATACCATGTTGAGAAATCTAGGGCATTATGTATTTAACTTGATTTCTCTTCTATTATGACATTATTTTATCATGTCTTACTTATTATATCTATTTTCTATTTGTTATGTTCTTATCATTTAGACTAATGCCAATCGATGAAGATTGCAAACAAAAAGGGAACACAAGATATAGGCACAAAGCTAGGGAAAAACCCCTAGGCAGGGGAAAAACCTAGTCAAGAACTCTCCTTTAGTAGATTCAAATCACAGTGAGACAACCAAGACTCTTGACCTAAACCTCTTTCCATCCATCAAGTCTGTTAGCGCTTGGAATTCACCTAGGCTGAGATAGACAAACTCTCAAGGCTACATCAAACCATTTCACCTCGTAGCTAGCCCTACGAGGTATGAGAAGGCTCTCTCAGGTCAGATTCGTTAGATCTTTCAATATGATAAGCT